>JAODAL010040593.1:0-36746 GCA_025379985.1 Phyllomedusa bahiana
CAGCTTCAGACTCCCTAAAGCTATGCCCGCTGTTCCATGCTGGTGGGGCCTTTACCCTACCAGCCAAAAAAATTGGGACCTTGCCATTTTCCCAGCCTTTCTGCTATTCCCTAGCTTGAATCCCCCTCCCCTTTAAGAGGGAAATGGTGAATGGGAAGAAGTTTTTAAACAAGCAAGACATAAAAGCTACTGAAGCTCAAAAAAAAATGTTAAACGTTTTGTGGCGGAAGAAATATAAACAAGTTCCCCCTTGGTTCCTGCTAATAAGACACATTCAGGTGAAAAAGTTGATTGTACACCCAAGAACCCGTCGAACTGTGATAAGAGCTTTGCCCTCTTAACTCTGAAAAAACCGCGTAAGGCAAAAATAAACCCAGAACCAGCAATGTATTTTTGTTATCATAGTCCCCCATTTATTCTTACGTATTTTGCATACATATTAAAGCTGGATCCGATTTGGTGGTTGGAAAAATACCTCTCCTATAAAGCCCACTGAAATGAACTACAATAAGAATCTATTTTTTGTTTACTTCATGTCGACCACTGTACCCCAAAAAAATTGAAAAAAAGACAAATCAAAAAAAATAGTCTGGTACTGTTAAAAATGGAAACAAATAGAGAAAAACGTCCTCAACCCCTCATGCCCTACAAAAAATTTACTTAAAAGTGGGGGGATATTTCCCTTCTCCGTTTTTCAACCCCAATTTGGCAAGCCCAGTTTTAAACAACTTGTGGTTATTTGCTAAAAAGCACGTGAAAGAAATACCATTCTGTGTTTGAGCAGGGAGAGAAGGGAGAAGGTTCCTCATCTGTCCCCCCCCCCCGCCCCCCCATTGTCTTTGTGTAATTTAGAAATGGCCCCATTTGGACAAACAGGACTCCCCCTGGGAAAGAAAGGGGTGATTTTATTTTTTCCTCTTTGTTCCCCTCCACTCACAACACAGTGGAAAATTTATTCCCGTTGCAGAATTATTACCACCTCTTGACCTCCCAGCTCTGCAAGAAACAAAACACCCTATAACGCTTTAACATGGTTTTTACCTTGGGAATCTCCTTCTCCTGCGGCAAGGACCTCTTGGATCGCAGTTCCCACTACATGGGGAACATGTGACCCCCTGCACCGCAAACGTTAGCAACCTACCCACCTAGATCCGCTGTCCCAAGTGACAACCTTGCCCAACCGGCCATACGTCGGCACCTAACCACTGCTTTTGCTAGTCAGTGACAAAACCCCCCGCCCAGTGCCCAATATACGAATCACCTACCAACAGAATCGCCTGGATCCAAGTTGGACCAACCACCAACCACGCATAACGTTTCCCCGCACCTTACCACAGGATTCGCTGTTCCCAGTGAAAACCAGCCCCTGGGGCATGCCCATACTTTTTCTCTCCTCCTGGCAGAATATTCCCCCGGAAAGACGCTTTTTTTCCCCAATTACGAAACGGGGGCGGGGACCCGACCAGAGTCCCGATCTCTCACTTTTTGGTTCCCAGGCCCAAGCACTTAACAAACCAGCCCGATCCCAACCCTAAATCTATAACACTTTTGCCCTTAAGTCCATGCTTAAGAACCTTTTTTATTTGTCCCCCTCCTTTATCAACTATGACTTTGTTGCGAGGAAAACCCCTTAACGAACCCGCCCCACCGAGCTATTTGTAACTTCAGCTGTGCAGGGTCCCCCCTTTCAGCTTGCCCCCAGGCGACGTTCCCCCCTTTTTTTTGTCGACCCCCCCCTTTTGGAGTTTATGGGCGGCTCCATGCCGCCGCCAGCAAGCGCTGGAAACGTGGGCAATGTTAAAAAATCTACACAGCCCCTGTAATCCCCAGTAGCATCTTCCCTGCGATGCCACCGGGAAAAAAGCGGGGTAAACTCCCGCTCCCCCCAGTGGGCATTTAACCTCTTTGCGATTGTACGCAGGATCGATCCCACCCCCTGCAACGCCAAACAAGAAGGGTTTTAAGTCCCCATGCACTGTCTCGGTTGAAACGGGAAACCCTCCCTTGGTAGAAAACCTGCGTGACCAGACGCCCGGGCCGGGATAAAGTGGCCTGCACAAGTCAGCCCCCAGGGGACCTAAAAGATAAAAGCCCCAGTGTCTGTTTACCTGTTGTGTAATAAGTCCCAGGTGTGACCAGTACGAGACTGTGGGTGATAAAGCTGCCCCTGGATCTAACTTGCCTGGAGTGGTCCCAAACCCATGAACACAGATTTTATAATGTACAGCATAATATGAATATGCCCTGGATACATATCAAAAAAATGTAAAAAAAAAAAAAATGTAAAAAACATTGTATCCTCCCTTCATGGGTTTTAAAAAAAAACAAAAAAAAAAAAAACAGAAAAAGTTTATAAAAAAAAAAATGAAATCAAAATAAAATAAATGAAAAAAGATACAAAAATTAAAAAAGGTAATTAATAAAAAAAATTAATTTTGTGGCATAAACATTCACCCACGACCAAAAAAAACCCTACACAATATTATTTACTGCCACCAACGAACACCACCGTAATAACCCGCCCTTGTAGAAATTAAATTCTTACTAGTTTATTATGAAGTGTGACAATGTGAAAATGGTGTAAAAAAAAACAAAAACATATCTAATAAATAAAAATTGAAATTAATTGTTTATTAAGTGAACTGAAAGGTTCCCGCGCCAATAAAAGTAACCAAAAACTTGGGTTTTCCCCCCGAATAAAACGGAGGCCTCAAACTACAAACCTGTCCCTTTCGTTGAAAAAAAATAAAAAAGTTAACAACTTGTAGATTGAAAAATCGCCATAGAGGAAGGCAAAAAATAAGAAAAAGAAAATGGGTTATTTCTGGTCATTTTAACTACTTTTTCCCAGTCCGTTTCGTGGCTTAAGAAGGATTTAAAGAAAAAAAATAAAAACCAGCATTTTCAATAACCATGGAGGCCAACCAAAAAAAAACATTAAAAAAAAATTAAGAATAATTTTCCTAAGTTGTTTTTTTTTTATTACACTTATATTGTTATTTGGAATAGTAAACCATGGCATAAAACCACACCGTTAATAACTCAAGTGGAATTGTATGGCAATTTTACTGTTTTTTTTTTTTTATTTTCCATCCACCACCTCCCCCCCCTTAAAAACAAATCAAAGTGTTTTTCAAAGTTGTGCCATTAAACAAATAAATGTAAATGGGCCCCCCCATATAAGCTAAGTCCGAAATAAAAAATGTAAAAGTAATTAAATTGGATATTTGGGGAACGCCTAATGATACAAGAAACAAATTGAAAAACAGTTGTCACCTGTGTCTTTAAGAAGCCCCAAGAAAAAATAACTGCAGAGAGCTCCGAAAGTTTTTAAGGGAAGCTTTCCTGCCCTCCACTTTTACAACCCTGTCACCACCCCTCCCTCCTAAATTGGTGGAACCAATTCCCTCCAAATAAAGCATAAATAAGGGAAATTGAGGGTTTTCCTGTGTATATTTCCCCTTTCTAAAAGTGGTTAAAGTTTTCCATCCAAAGGAAAAAACCCCACTTTGTCCAGAAATTCTGCTGAAACCCCCCACCGTGACCCACTAAGTAAAAAAACGACATTTACCCAGCCCTTTTACACTGGTTCTCCCTGAAATGGCCAAGCCCAATCCCCTTGTTCGTGTGACCAATAATGGAGTTGTATCCCCTGCAAAACTGGTTAACTTGACTTTAACATTCCCCGGGCCAAGAGTGCCTTGGGAAAAAATGGCATGCTAGAGAACATAGAATATATAGGATTCAGTAGAAGTATCCCCACATTAATATGGGACCCACCAGCTGATATCCAGACTTATTGCTGATCCCAACCTGCAGCAATGGGAGAAACAGCTAGGCCTATACCCGGCTTTATTTGGAAGTTGTCCCTTCAAATAAGGTTGTGGTAAAAGGTTTTTTTATTGTCACAGAGGTTATCAGGAGTCCCTACTAACGATACCCACAAGGTAATGTGAGAGTCCCCCCCCCCATAGAGCCCAGCACCCAGAGCCCGCCCCCCCCCCCCAATGTCCACTGGCCACCCAGCCCAATCCCCTAAAGGGGGCCCTCCCCCCCAACAGTCTGCTGAGAGTCCCAATAGAGCCAACACCAACCAAAATCCCCAGGGTGCTTCCACAACTGCCTGGAAAGTCCCTATAGGAGACAAAGTACCAAAGCCCATTCCAGTGGGCTTCAACAGCTGCTAGGAGGGACCAAAAAAGAAAGCCAACACCCCACCATCCAGGGGCTCCGGGACAGCTGCCTGGATGGGGCCCCCATAGAAAACCAAACACCACCCAACACCATGGCCCCCCAACAGCCTGGCTGAGGGAGGGTCCCATAAAAAGCAGGCCGAACCAACCACCGATCTAAGGGGGCTCACCCACAGCATGACTGGAGAGTCCCCCCCCGATAGAGCCCTCCCAATAACCAATCAAAATCCAAGGGGCCTCCCAAGCAGCATTGCTGAGGGTCCCCCACCCCCATATAGAAGCCAACACCCCACACCCATCCAGAAGGCCCCCCAACAAGCTTGCCTGGGTAGTAATTCCATAGAGCCAACCACCACCAATCCCAGTTGGCTTTCACAAGCCCTGTCTGAGGGTCCCCATAGAGCCCACACCACCCCATCCATGGGCTTCCACAGGCTGGTGCTGGAGTGTACGACCATAGAGCCCAACCACCACCCATCCCAGGTGGGGGTCCTCCACCGCACATGCTATAACTGAGGTGTTCCCAATAGAGCAACCACCCGCCAAGAATCCCAGGGGGCCCCCTCCCACCAGCTTGCGAACGGGTCCCCATAAGACCAACCCACCACCCATCCCCCAAGGAGCCCTAACCCACATGCTGTAGCTTTGGGAGGGTCCCCATAAAGCAAAAAACTCTACCATCCAGGGCCTTTCCCACAAGCCTGCCCCTGGAGAGGGGTGTTCCCTCCCCATAGAGCCCAAACAATCAACCATACAAAGTATTTTTTCCAACATGGCTGTGCTTGGAGAGGTTCCATAGTAGCCCAAAACCCACATTTACAAGAGGGCTCACCTATTAACTAAGCCTGCTGGAGAATCCATAGAGCCAACACCACCCAATTTCCAAACGGTATTTCCATAGCAAAGCCTTTGCTGTGGTTAGGTCCCAATAAGAGCCCCCCAAACCCACCACCTTCCCGTTAGGGGCCTCCCCCCCAGCCTGGCTGGAGTGGGTACCCCCATAAGATGCAACACCTACCATCCCGCCATGAGCCCCTCCCCCAAACCAGTTGCCTGGAGTGGTTCCCCATAAAGGCAGAAAACCACCATCCTGGTTCTCCCAACCCAGCTTTTGGCTCGGAAAGGTGTCCCCCCATAGTAGCCCAAAAAATACCACCAGTCCAGGGTGTATTTTATTTTTCCCACACAGCCTTGCGGGAGGGTCATAGTAAGCCCAAAACACCACCAATTTCGGGGGCAACCCACAAGTCCCCCCCCCACCGTTTGGAAGAATTCCCATAGAGCCAAACACCACACCCATCCTAGGGGCTCCCACATCCTGCCTGGAAGGGTTCCCAAAATAGAGCCCCAACACCCAACCATTCCAGAGAAGCGTCCCCATCTTGCTGTGATGTGTTTTTTTTTTTTTTCATAGATGAGACAACTGCCACCATCCCAGGGGACCCTATCCCTCACGAGCTTTAAACTGGGGTAAGGAAAATCCAAGTTAGAAGCCCAACCACCAAATCCCAGTGTCTCCCCCAACAAAGCTGTGCCAGGAAAGGGTGTCCCCAAATAAGAAGCCCAAACACCAACCAAATCCCGGGGGTCCCCTCCCCCAAACAGCTTGCTGGAGAGGGTTCCCTAAAGAAGCCAACCCACCCACCAAGCCAGTTGGGCTCCCACCACAAAGTGCTGTATTTATGGGTATCCTGGCAATTAGCGGCCCAAGGTGTAAAAAGTGTAAATTGGGAAAAAGCCCCAAGGATTCATGCCAATCGAATCCCAACCAAATGTAGTTGGAAATTATTTGTCCGCATTGTCCCCCCTTGTGGCCATAGGAAGATCTTTATCCGCCGCGCAAGGTTTTAAAAGAACAATACAACATGTAATGGGGTTATGTGGGAAAATCTGCAAGGAAAAGGAAGTCATGACCCACAATTGGGTTGTAGAAGCGCCCTTGTCCATAATGTATGATTGTGCCTAGGATTGAAAGCCCCCTGAAAATGTTTATCCCCAGATGCAATAACTACTGCCACCAGCTTTGTGTCTCTTCCCAGCAATGACTGGTGCAGGGGTTGATTGGTTTCTCTGTATGGTTATCCTACACGCATGGCATACACCCACCATGTCCACCTCCAATTCCCCATTCAACAAAATAAAAGAAAAATTTGTAATTCCAAACATGAATAATAAAAGGGAGACATTTCCAGTAAAAAATAAAGGATTACTCCTTTCCATTATAATTTTTGAAAAAATAACATTAACTCCCCCAATTCAACCCTTGATGGTAATCAACACTGTCCCCTCATAAAAAGTTGGTGGCAGGAGCCCCCCATGTCTACCCAAATTGGTGGAAGCCAATCCCCGTTATTCCCTTTCCTTACAACAGTTCCTGTTAAAACGATTTTTAGGATGCTAAGGAGACTTGAGGAGTTTTCCGGGAAAAAAGAGAATAATTGTTCCCCTCCCCCCACCTACCGCCCCCCTCCGCCCCACCCCCACCCCCCCCCCCATCCGTTTGTCTGGTGTAGGTTAATTTTCTAGCCTAGTCCCCAATTAAATCATTTGGTTATTTCATTAAAGGTGCTAATTTTTTTTTTCTAGATGGTGTTAATACTGGGAAAACTGCCAGTGGCCCAGTTCCCCCAGACCCCATAAAACACCCTTTCTTCTGAGGGAAAGTCATATGGTTAATTTTTCCATGGAAAGCAAATGTATAAAAAATTTTTCCCCCCATTCATCCTGGACCCACAGAAACAGTTTTTTCCAGTATTTTTTTAGCCCTCAGTCACCCTATTTATTTGGCCCCAGAGGAAGATGGAGTTGGGAGTGGTTTATTTCCTGAATTTTTTGTTGTTTAAATTATAAAATGGCCCTTTTTGTCCCGTTTTTATCACTTAAACTTGCATTTTGTGTGGGGGGTGATTTGCACGACAAACCCAATGATTTTTTCTAAAAGTATTTCCCGCTGAAACCCCTTTTAAAAACCAGGGATTATTCGAGATAAAAAATCCCATATGAATTTGTTTATTTAATGCCCAGTGCCTCATCAGAGCCCCGTAGAATCACAATCATCCTGTTAACGTAACCCTGTGGTGAGAACATTATCCACTTGGTGCACCGTGGATTTTCCTCCCAGATCCCCCCTCCTGAAATCCTTTGATTGAAAATTAAATATTTTAAGCAAGACCCACTTTGTGATAAATAAGCGCACGTGCCCCCTAGTAAGAAAAATTATTTTTGGTCTGCGCATGCCGCGGCCGCCTACAACAGGTTTGTTTTGTTCCCGCGTTTTCCTAAGAAGTGGGTACAGCACCTGCCCCCTGGTGCCTTTGTTTTTGTCGCTAACAAATTGGGAGATTCCTCCATGGGTGAATTTACCTTAAATTGGTGATGCATTGATATTAGTTGTGGCTTGTAGTACCTTATTTAACATATTTGTTGTCGATATTTAACTAGGCCGTGCCGCACCACCCCCCCCCTGGCTGTTTTGTTTTGTGAGAGGAGGTTCCCCCAGTGGGTGGGCCAACCCCATATGAAAAACATGTCCTGTCCCTGCTGACCTTGGCGCCTAAATATGCCTCCAGCAGTAGGAGAAAGGTTATAGCTATTAAGCCCCATAACACGCTTAAGATCCCCCCCAGGCAGTAGACCAGAAATTTATTATTTTTAAGTGAAGACGCCCCCATCTTCCCCCCAAATGTCAGTGTCCCAAACATCATTCCTGTAATTAAGTGGGTGGGGGGGTTTTTGTGTTTTTAATTTGCCAAAGAAGGGGCAGTTGGGTGGCCCTGCAACTACAGAAAGTGTTTTTTACCCAGTTCCCTGCTCCTGACTAGCACAAGAAGCAACCCGCCTTAACAGTAATTATGAAAAAAACGCAATGGGCCAAAGAAGCCAAAACTGGTAAAAAAACAAAAAGTTGGGTCCCCGCTGCCCCCAAATACATTGGATAACACACTAAGGGCCCATGCCTCTAGCCACCCCCCCGCTAAAGCACCTCGCAATATAAAGACGCCAGCTTATTTCTTGTGAACCGCCCTATGGCAAAGCCTACAAGACTGGAATGGCAAAGCATGAAGCCTATTTTGACTCCCTTGTCCCACCACCAAGGGATTTATTTTAACTGATGTTAGCTAACGCCTGGAAAACACACCAAACAGATAATTTAAATTAAAGGCAAATCCAACAAAAGGGATCCAGTGTTATGGTTCCTCAGATATTCCTGGTGGAACATACATACCCACCACCTGGTGGTCCCCCCCAATAACTGTTGTAGGCCCCCCCGGACACTGCCCTAGTGTGCGCAATGGGAAAAAGATGGCCCCCCTTGGAACTAAGCAAACACATGCCCAGCAATTAACTCAACCTGGGCATATTGAAGGCAGTCAAAGGCCTGGTATGGTTATATTCTATAGTGCCAGGGCTGGTGAGCAATTTAATTTTTTTTTCCTATGGGTCCGTCAAATTGTGAGAAAAGTGGGATGGTTTTTTTATAGATGGCCGGAACCAAAAAAAGCAAAACCATAAGGTGTGTGAACGGGAAAACAAATTACATATTATTTTTGGGTTTTTTATTTTTTGTGGAAAACATTTTACTCGGTACCCACATTGGAAGGGCATGGGTTTAAATAACTATACGTCCTTATTACAGTAAAGTGTAGGTGTATTACAGATCCCCCTCAGGCAGGCAGGGTAAAAAAATTAGATAATAGGTTCCCCCCCTCAGGCAAGGCCAGGTTGATATTAGATTTACAAGGGAATCCCCCCCCCCCCCTCAGGGCCAAGGGTCAATAGTAAATAGATATAGGTCCCCCCCTCCAGGCCAGATAATATAAATAGAATAATAGCCTACCCCACATGCAAGGTATATAGAATATGTATTATGCAACCCCACAGGCCAGGTTATATAGAATATAGGAGCCACCCCACAGAACATGTATATAAGAATATATCTTTCCCCCAACAAGCAAGGTATATAGATTATATCTCCAGCATAGGCAGTGTAAAATAAAAAAATTTTATTGCTCCCCCACAGGCAGGTATATAGGAATATTTAGTGGCTCCCCAAACAGGCCCAGGTATGATAGATATGTTTATTGCTCCCCCCATAGTGCCCAGGTAAATAAAAGATCAATTATTGGTAACCCCATAAGTGCAGTGGGTAACAAAAAGTAATTATTTTATTGCCTCCCCCCATAGGCAGGTAATAAGATATATAAGTTTTTTATTGCCTCCCCCATAGTTCCATGTTAATAAAGATAGTTGAAATATTGCCTCCCCGCCACAAGGCAGGTATAATTATAAGATAGTTTTTATTCTTTCTCCCCAACAGGCAAGGTATATTAGAAATTAAAAAATAACCAAGATTAAAAAAACAATAACACTAAATTTACTCAACCCTACCGCTTTACCTTCTTCGCCGCCAAGCGTCTCCCCTCTTCTTCCCCCCGAGGGCTGGCGGCGTGGATGATGTTCCATCATATTCGCCTGTATCCCCTGGGACTCTGCATCACTCCTGGCAGCTCCCTCGCTTGTGCAACAAGAAGTAAAAAATTAACTCCCCGTTGTGCCGAGGAGAGGGCAGCCGGCCCGCGATGAAGCAGAGACTTCAATCGTTACGCTGGCCCCAACTCAACAAGAATGCCCGGGTAACATTAGCGCTGAACGTCCCCCCCCCGCCGAAACGGCCCTCTCAAGCGGCTACCGGCTGCAGTCCTCTCAGGCGCTAAACTATTTACTAAAGAAACCCCTGGGCCCATTGTAACCGCCGCGGTGCCCGTACAATTCCCAGGGTCCCCTGCTATAAGTGTAAACACCTACTTGCCCTGCCCCCAAAAACAAATACCACCACACCTATAAACAAAAGAAAATTGCGAACACTGCGTTCCAGGTTAGGGCAAAAGTGGGCAGCTACACTGTAAAGAAAGCCCTGGCACCTCATCTGCCCCCTTTTAGAAATAAACTAATCTGCTGTGCATCGCAACGCTAAAAGTCAGGGTTTTGTCCCATATCAACTTCTATAAAACTTGTTAAGCCGTTCCTCTCAAATCTCATTTGTTTAGGGTAAAAAAGTTTTTTCCAAACATGTGCTTATTTGGGTAATATTCTTTTCGCCCGCGTTAATTTGCACTTAATACGCGGCCGAAATGCGGCCCCGCAATTTTCGGTAAAAATCCCATAGCTCTCCATAGAGGGCAAACTACCTGGCAAACAATGGAAGGCATCCTAACCTGCCCCCAAACAGAGTGTGGAGCAGACACTTGGCCTAACAATGGGGGGCAATCTGACCTGGCAACAGAAGGGGCGAACAGTCTATACCTGGCTAAACAATGGTGCACTACCTGGCCCTAAACAGAGGGGGCACTAACCAGGCCTAACAAAGGGGGGCACTGCGCCTACGATTGGCCTAACAATGGTGCCCAATATCCTACCTGGCAACAGAGGGGGCCACTACCTGGCAAACAGAAGGGGGCCCAAAGCTACCTGGCTAACAAAGGGGGGCCATCCTACCCCCTGGCCTAAACAAAGGGGGGGCAATCTACGAGGGCTTACACAGGGGTATCTACTTGGCTTACCAAGGGGCAATCTACCCTGCCAGTTAAGGGGCACTTACCTGGTTTATGGTGGGCTACTACCTGGCTATAATAATGGGCAATTCTTACCTGGCATATCTTCCCAGAAGCCGTATATGAAGTTAGGTTTTTGGAGTGGGTTGGAGGCCTTTTTTTTGGAAAGGTGGTGTGGCAAACAACCCGACAAGAATGGGGCGAGTTCCATGTGTCAAATTATTTTCTACGCCGCGGCCGCCCCACTACAATCATCCTGGCCTATTTTCCAATTTTCAAAAAGTTTTGGCAACTAAATGTCGTAAGCTACATGGTGGTGCAGGCCGGTAAAAGCAATTCGCTACCTGTGTCCCCCCCTGCCAAGCCTGAGGGGAGGGTCCCAAAAAGCCCCCTGCCAAGTCCACATAAGAAAAAAAGACACCCGTTTACTTAATAAATGGCGCGTGGCAAACTGGGGCCCTTATTACACCTTTTGCAACTAGGGCCCAAAGAGCTTGGGAAAATTAAACGCTTATGCTTTGGTTGGTGGTATGTTTTTGTTCAGGAATAACAAGAAAGCATACCCCCCTTAATCCCTTGGTTTTGAGGCTTTGGTTTTATAAAAACGGTTTTCTGTGTAGTTTTAGGAAATTTGGCCAACAGTTTTTTTAACAAAAACAAAACCATGCCCCTGCCAATTGGTTGCCCCCACCCTTGTAGACTTGCAGGCTGCTTGGTGTCCCATACCTAATAAGTGGCGTGAGTGGGTTACTTGGGGGGTGGCTTAGAAAAGGGCAATGGCCCCTAGTGTGGGATGTCATGTAATTTCGGCAGGGCCCCACTGATAGTGCTCTGGCCCCAAGGGCCCCCATAATGGCTTCTGGCCCCTAACACTATAGAAAGCGCCAGCTTCCTTGCCTTAGCCCTCAGCTGGGTCCGAGGAACCCCCATTCCCCTACTTAATTTAGCTTGGTTAAGCCATGTTATTCACATTAACATTTTCTTTTTATATTAAAAAGTAATAATTAAATGTAAATGCGCTACTCTCCAAAACGACTCCAATGAACGTGTTGCCTTAATGAGTGCAAAGCCCAATTTCCCTCCCCCACCAGAGGTCCCCCTTAACAGCCCCTCTTGATCCTTGTTAGGCTTGAGGAAGCCTTTCAACTAAACCGAGCGGGTCCCCCCCCCCCCCCATAAGTTGCAAAGCACAAATCCTCTCCACTAACAGCCTAAAAAATCCCTTAGTATTTCAGGAATAAAACAGACATTTTTAGGATATATCAAGAATTTTTTACCTTATTTTAATGAAAAAATAATAATCCAGCAACAAACTTCAATTGATCTAACTTGACCTTCGTAGGCGAAATTTTTTTTATATAATTTTTGGTGTTCGTAGTCCCATTTTTTTGGTGGGAGTCGCGGAGTCGTTTCTCGACCCCCACAGCCCCTGGGCCAGGACCCCTGGTTTTATTTTTCACCAATAAACAATTGGTTTTTTTATTTTGCTGAGGAATTTTAAGGCTTTACAAAATGGGCCGTTTGGAAATTAAACCCCTCCGCCCATCGCACTTGTTTTTTTATCCAAGAGAAGAGTAGAAGTGTTGCCCATAGCAACCAACCAGATTCCAACTCAATTTTTCTATTGGCCAATTGAAAATGGAAAGTCCCGCCCCCCTGAAAAGAATTGGTATGCTTAATGGGCTAACGTGGTAACCCCTGGCTTCTACGGGAATCAACACACAACATTGGATGGAAGAAAGGCCAGAAGACCTCAGCGAGCGTGTTGGGCGTGGCTTTGCGCTTCTAACCAATCACGGCAGCACTTCAGAACGAGGCTTGGAACACAGCTGAGCAGGTGGCTGGTTGTCAAGGAGACGGGTAAACAAAAGCTTTCTGAGCTGGCACATGGCCCTGGGGGCGGAGAAGGAGGAGGTTGATGATAATGATGATGAGCAGCGATAACTACTACGTGTGGGGCAGAGAGTCTGCACAGGAAAGCACGAAGGGGAGAAGGTGAGCGAGGATGAGGGTAATACCTATAGAGGGGGCACATACTGGGGGCAGCTAAGAGGGGAGGTCACCATGTGCTTTCCAGGAATGGACTATTTGTTTATTGTTTTATTTCTAAATATTTACAGAATTTGCACATAATATTATATACAAAAATCTTATATCCTGCTACAAATACTGCGTTTTTATACTATCATATTAATATCTCTACATGTATGATAGGTAGATAGATAGATAGATAGATAGATAGATATGAGAGAGATAGATATGAGATAGATAGAGAGATAGATAGATATGAGATAGATAGATAGATAGATAGATATGAGATAGATAGATAGATATAGAGAGATAGATATGAGATAGATAGATAGATATGAGATTGATAGATAGATAGATAGATAGATAGATATGAGATAGATAAATGTGAGAGATAGATAGATATGAGATAGATAGATAGATAGATAGATAGATATTAGATTGATAGATAGATAGATAGATAGATAGATATGGGATAGATAGATAAATATGAGATAGATAGATAAATGTGAGAGATAGATAGATATGAGATAGATAGATAGATAGATAGATAGAAAGGAGATAGATAGATTTGAGACAGACAGATAGATAGATAGATAGATAGATAGATAGATAGATATGAGATAGATAGATAGATACATATAGATAGATAGATAGATATGAGATAGATTAGATAGATAGATATGAGATAGATAGATAGACAGATAGATAGATAGAGATGAGATAGATAGATAGATAGAGTGCTGGGATTTCTATGCTGTATATGTATGTACATAGCGAAGATGTATAGATAGATTATATCTACACTATTATAGTAATATTTCTATATAAGGATGATATATAAAACCAAAGGCACTCTGTATATAGAAATATTACTATAATAGTAATACATATATACATATATTGTATATGATGATCTGTGATGTTGCATTGTAGGGGTATGTTCACACAGGGGATTTGGACGCTGTTTTCGGACGCTGATTTCTTATATTTATATATATATGAAATCAGCGTCCGAAAACAGCGTCCAAAGCTTCCAAATGTACGTATATCTACACTGTTATAGTAATATCTCTATATACAGAGTGCTGAGAGTTCATATATATATATATATATATATTTTTAAATATATAAAAATATATATATAATATATATATATATATATATATATATATATATAAAACCATGGCACTCTGTATATAGAAATATTACTATAACAGTGTAGATATACATACATGTATCGTATATGATGATTTGTGATGTTACATTAGTTACATTATTAGAGTATGTTCACACAGGAGTTTTGGACACTCTTTTTGGCGATGTTTTCAGAGTTGTTTTATACCAAAAAATCCTTGAAACCATCCCCAATTCATTTCCATTGATTCCTATGTAAAGCCGCGTTGTAGTTCACACAGGCCGAGGTTTTTCCGCGCTTCTTTGGACATTGAAAAAGAAGAGTCATGTCAATTCCATAGGAATCAATGGAAGCTTCAGAACCTCGGTGCGGTATTCGATCTGCTTTTGGCACGGTTTTTGCCTTGGCTATTATTTGTAAGGCTACGTCTAGACAGCACTGGATTCTCATTGGATTTTATGGCAGATTCTGTGTTTGGAATCCGACCGAAAATCCGACACTACACCGCGCTGCATAGACAGCAGTAAAAATTCCGAGTCCTAGTCTACACAGCACGTTTTTTTTTTTTTCAATTGGTTTTAAATTCTATTGGATTTTAAAATGTGCTGCACATTCCAAAGGATTTGTGTAGGATTTCCGTAAATTCGATGTACGGGGCCGGCAGAAAATCCCCAAAAATACAGCGGCTTTTAGCGCAAATCTGCACCAAAAATCGCGGTCCAGCAATGTGAAAATGAACGGCAAAGTCATAGCCCTCATGGGACATGTCGCCCTGAATTTTAAGCGTCTGAAAAGTGCTGCCTTGAGGCGGTTTTCGGACATGGTTTGGATGCTGAAAATTCAGGGCGACATGTCCCAGTAAGGTTGCGTCATTTGTTTGGTGTATTTTACACCGAAAACCTGTTGACGTCCTATTGTCTATATAAATGAACTTTTGGACACCAAAACTCGGCGCATTTTACGCCAGGGACGAAACATTTTAATGTGCCTAAAGTAGGCGCAACAAATATGCTAGCAATGATATGCTATGCGCCTAAGTTATGCTATGTGCCCAGATTAGGCACATCAATTATACTATGTAAGGTAGATCAGACAGGTTCATTCATTCCGGCGCACTATACACTCATTTAATGCACCTTAAAACCATACTTGCCAACTTTTGAAAGTGGAAAAGAGGGAGAGTATAAGGGGCGGCGGTAAAAAAATTTGCATGGCCATGGCCATCTTGTTGGTGTGCCATGCCACTTAGAAAAAGCCACCCCGACCAAACTCCATGGGTTGCCCCTTGTACCAGGTGTACCAGGTAATTGCCCCCTTGTAGCCAGGTATTTCCCCGTAGCCAGGTTAGTAGCCTGTATTGCCCCGAGCCACATTGCCCCCCAGTAGCCAGGATTTCCCCCAGTAGCCAGCAAATTTCCAATACCAAATATTGTCCCATACCAGGTATGCCCATAGCCAGTATGCCCCCAGTAGCCAGGCATTGCCCCAGTAGCCAGGTATTCCCAGACCAGGATTTACCCCAGTAGCCCGGCTTTGCCCAGTAGCCAGGCATTGCCCCCAGTAGCCAGGCATTGCCCACAGTAGCCAGGCATTGCCCCCAGTCCCCCTGTAGTGCCCGAGTACCCAGGCATTGCCCCCATTAGCCAGGTATTGTCCCCAGTAGCCAGGTATTGCCCCCAGTAGCCAGGTATTACCCCCAGTAGTCAGGTATTTCCCCAGTAGCCAGGTATTGCCCCCGTAGCCAGGTATTTCCCCCAGTAGCCAGGTAGTGTCCCATGTAGCTAATAAAAAAAAATTATAAAAACTACTCACCTCACCAGGCTCCCAGCAACCCGTCCAGCTCCGGATGATCTCCTCAGCGTCGCAGGGAGAGTGAGTGCAGCCGCCCGTCACACCCCCTGCGACTCTGACCTGTATGTACGGCGCGCACCGGCCGGCGCTGTACATACAGGGGGAGAAGGGAGGAGGGAGCGATCCCTCCTGCCTCCTCCCTGTACTGCTGACTGACTGTGCGGCTGCGGCCACACAAGTCAGTGAGACTCGCCGGGCGGGTGGGCGGCAGCGGCGGACGCTTCACCCGCCTGTAGGAGCGGCCCGGCGGCGCCAGGGTTGCGTCCTGACACTACTCTGTTGCCGCGGTCAGTTAAAGAACCCCCGCTGCCTGCTGGCGGCAGGAGGTTCGCCAACTCTGCCGGCATTCTGTTCTATGGGAGTTCCCAGTACAGGGGAGCGCTGTGTTCTCCGTTCTTTTCTATGGGAGTTCCCAGTACAGGGAGCGCTGTGTTCCCATTCTTTCTATGGGAGTTTTCCCCGTACAGGGGAGCGCTGTGTTCTCCATTCTGTTCATGGGAGTTCCCCAGTACAGGGGAGCGCGTGTTCTCCATTCCCGTTATGTGAGTTCCCCGTACAGGGAGCCTGTGTTCTCCATTCTGTTCTATGGGATTTCCAGTACAGGGGGGCGCTGTGTTCTCCATTCTGTTCTATGGGAGTTTCCCGTACAGGGAGCGCTGTTTTCTCCAATCTCCCCCATGGGAGTTCCCCCGTACACTGGAGCGCTGTTCTCCATTTTGTTCTATAGGAGTTCCCAGTACAGGGGAGCCCTGTGTTCTCCATTCTCCTCTATGGGCGTTCCCAGTACAGGGGGGCACTGTGTTCTCCATTCTGTTCTATGGGAGTTCCCAGTACAGGGGAGCGCTGTGTTCTCCATTCTCCTCTATGGGAGTTCCCAGTACAGGGAGCGCTGTGTTCTTCATTCTGTTCTATGGGAGTTTCCTGTACAGGGGAGCGCTGTTTTCTCCAATCTCCTCCATGGGAGTTACCAGTACACTGGAGCGCTGTGTTCTCCATTCTGTTCTATAGGAGTTCCCAGTACAGGGGAGCCCTGTGTTCTCCATTCTCCTCTATGGGAGTTCCCATTTCAGGGGAGCACTGTTTTTCTCCATTCTGTTTCTATGGAGTTTCCCAGTACAGGGGAGCGCTGTGTTCTCCATTCTCCTCTATGGGAGTTTCCCCGTACAGGGGAGCACTGTGTTCTCCATTCTGCTTTTATGGAGTTCCCAGTACAGGGGAGCGCTGTGTTCTCCATTCTGTTCAATGGGAGTTCCCAGAACAGGGGAGCGCTGTGTTCTCCATTCTGTTCTATGGGAGTTCCCAGTACAGGGGAGCAGAATGTTTGGCCGTACTCAGAACTCCCATAGAACAGAATAGACAGTCGTGCACCTGCTCTCCATTCTCAGACGACACTTTCGGGGTCCCCTTTCCTAGATAAGTGTAGGTCTAATGATAGTAGCGCCCAAGACCTATTTCTGCCTCACATACTTTATCAGGTCACGACGTGTATTTGCCTGAAAGAATTGACTTGTGGCGTAAATTAGAAGAGTGAAATACGTGACTTGTGAATGACAACGCGTATTTTACATTGCCGTCCATGGGAAGTGTTTAGAACATGGTTTTGACCGTATTTTGGCGCAAAACGCGTTGTGTGAACCTACCCTTAGCGATGGGACCCGCACGGATCTGACTTTATACATATTCTAGCGATATCCCATCAAAGTCTACGGTGGCAAATGCCCTTTAAGTTGCATTCGGTGCAGTAACTTGGCCATTAGGTAAGAGACGAGGCAACAGCCTTATATCATGTGCTCAAGCCCAAAATGGTTAAAGGGGTTGTCTCACTACATTGATTCATCTCACCTCACTCCTGTTTTCTTGGTTTCATTTTGAATTCAGGGGCGTGTTTACTGGCTTCCACTAGGCTGCAGTAGAAGCCAGGTCTGTAGCTATAGCAAAACCCGTGCTGGCAGCCTATCAGGAGAGATTTAAAAAAAAGGGTTTGTAGCTATAGCAACCAGTGTGGCAGCCTATCAGGAGAGATTAACAGGTTTTGGTTAGCTATAGGTGACCTGAAAGGAAATGATGCAGCCCATACAAGGGGATATCTAAATAGGAAAGGGCACTGTTAATGGACATATATTGCAAAGTGACTTGTTTTTGCAGGATCTTTAACATAAAAAGCAGCGATCCTTGTAGCGAGACAACCCCTTTAAGGACAAAGAGCATTGATGAGCAATATTCACTCCCTGTAAATTCACGCACGCGGCGCGGTCAATGATCTGTGTCGCTTTGCTTGGCCCGGCCAACATCCCTCTGTGGCAATGACATTCCTGGGCGGCGGGCTGTGAATGGGAGGGCATGACTGTGGTTAAATGGTAATCTCATGAGCAAATAGCAGAATAAACAGCAGATTATTTCGGGATTAGGAGGCTGAACAGACAGAGGCTCCTCATGTTAGATTTCATTTTCCTCCCCCGTTATATGTACTAATAAGTGGGACCAAACCGTGCCCACAGGAGGTGCCCATAGCCGTGCCAGCTACCTACTCATAGTTGGCCTTCTAGGGCAGGGGGCACCATTGCTGATCTTTGACAGTGCAGATACTGTAGGTAATTTCAACATCAGAACTGTTTATAGGGTCACAGGATTACAGGGGTCTTTAGACAAACATGGCTGCTTTCTCCCAGAAACAGCGCCACACTTATCAACAGGTTGTGTCTGATATTGCACCTTGGCTCCATTGCAATGAATTGGGATAAACTGCAATACCACCGTTAACCTGTCTAAAGGGGTGGCGCTGTTTCTGGGAGAAAGTCGTTTTTTTCTCATCCCTTTAACCCCTTAAGGTAAACGCCTGCAAAGTACTTAAAGGGGTTGTCTCACTACATCGATTCATCTCGCCTCAGTCCTGTTTTCATGGTTTCATTTTGAATTCAGGGTGTGTTTACTGGCAACTACTGGGCTGCAGTAGAAGCCAGGTCTGTAGCTATAGCAACCTGTGCTGGCAGCCTATCAGGAAAGATCAAACAGGTCTGTAGCTATAGCGACAAGTGCTGGCAGCCTATCATGAGAGATTGAACAGGTCTGTAGCTATAGCAACCAGTGCTGGCAGCCTATCAGGAGAGATCAAACAGGTCTGTAGCTATAGCAACCAGTGCTGGCAGCCTATCATGAGAGATTGAACAGGTCTGTAGCTATAGCAACCAGTGCTGGCAGCCTATCATGAGAGACAGAAAAGGTCTGTAGCTATAGCAACCAGTGCTGGCTGCCTATCAGGAGAGATCAAACAGGTCTGTAGCTATAGCGACAAGTGCTGGCAGCCTTTCAGGAGAGATCAAACAGGTCTGTAGCTATAGCAACCAATGCTGGCAGCCTATCAGGAGAGATTTAACAGGTCTGTAGCTATAGCAACCTGAGGAGCTGATGCAAGATCTTTAACATAAAAAGCAGCAATCCTTGTAGTGAGACAACCCCTTTAATGACCAGCAAATTTTTTCAGTTTTTGCCTCCTTGCGTTTCAACAGTCGTAACCTTTTTATTTTTTCAATGACGCAGTTGGATGAGGCCTCGTTTAATTCAGAACAACTTGTATATTTTGGCGGAATAGTTTAAGTTCACTTATAAATTATTGCAGTTTTTTTTTTTTTTTTTACATCATTCACATTTCACACTTAATAACTTGTTAGATTAATTCTAAAGGTCATTGCGGTCGTGTGGATACCAAATATGTGTAGTTTTTTTGTGTGAGTGTAATGTATACACAATTATTTTTTATTAAATATTTATTTTTTTATTTATTTTTTATGCAATTTTTTTGTTTTTTACTTTTTCTTTAATCCCATGAAGGGATAACTGTTTTACGGTTTTTTTTAACACTTATATATTCATATATGCTAATATATTATAATCAGTGTCAGAATGACACAGGCAGCAGTCAGAGCAGCACACAGTGTGCCCTGATCACTGGCTTCTTAGGCTATGTTTACACGTGTTAAATTGGGGCGCATTTCGCCACATATTTCGCGCCGTACTGCGCTCAAATACAAGCGAAATGCGTCCCAGTCATTACGGTAATCCACAGTTCTCATAGAGAACTATGGATTATGCCTCCTCTCCCCACTCATACAATACGGCGCGCAGGGAGATAAGTGACGTGTCAATTACTAGTGGTGAATACGCGCCGCGAATAATGAAAGTCTATGGGGCCGGCAGGCTGCTGGTCCCCCCGCCCCGCGGGAGTGCGCGAGCTTCCAAAGTCCCGGCGTAATTACGCTCCGCAATTATGCTGTGTGAACTTAGCCTTACACAGACAGTCCTGGAGCTACTCTAGGTCCCCCAAGGCTGACTGTGCAGACGTTCCCCGGGCTCTGTCTAGTCACCAGAGTACCAACCACCAAATGGAGCGAGGGAAAGCCCTTTCAGCCCTTGTTGATACCGTCACACAGTCTCCAAAAAATTGGGAATCTCGCAAGAGAACAGAGAGTGACTTTTGATCACTATATTTACTATTTTGCCATAGGCAAACTTAAACTCTATCAGTTCTCTATCTGTAAAACACTAAAACGTAACTTTTATTATATCTAACTCTTAACCTCTATACTCACTATTTAAAAACCTGATTTCTAACCTCACCATTTAACCCTTTTTGCTTCTGAATGAAGGAATAGCTCCTTTTCTATTATCAAGTCTGGTGGAACCCCACCTATTAACAGGAGAGCCTTATATCTATAGCAAAGTACTAACTCCAGTGAGGGATCCCAAGCCTCCTACTTGGGCAATCGTCCCTAATCTCATGGACACAAAACAAATAAGGCCCCCTTGTGACACCGTCTGCAGCAGGTGACACTTCCACCCCCTGATGAAGCCAGTTTAGCTGGTGAAACATGTTGGGGAGGTCAGGCATGACGTTTTAAATTGTGATTTCTCACCTCTGTCTAGAAGTGTCACCTGCTGCAGACGGTGTCACAAGGGGGCCTTATTGGAAATTGCATGACTCGTACCATCTGAGCATGTATGACATATTGGGCGACATGTATGAATGGGGCTGCGGCAGTTTTCTGCAGCACTTTGAGCCAAAAACTGTTGTTACCCTGCCCAACACGTGTGAATAGTCATACACCAACATTTGGCACAGTCTGCACCAGACACAACACTCTTGAATGCGCCAAAGTTTGGCACGAAACTGTCCTACATATCCACACCATGGCTGCTACAAAGTTTGGCACATAACCCTCTGTCATACGTACTGTCGTATGCTGCACCCCTCTATATCGATGTAGAACTGGTGTCTCGGCGGCAATTTTCATACATGAGAGTATGTGCTGTCTGATAGGTTAGGGTTCCACTTCTGGAACTTGTTGGCCCCCTGCTCTACTGTTTGGCCCTTTGTAGCTCTCACAAACTACATTGGGGGGGGGGGGAGTAGGGAGATGATGCACTGACATGGCTCCAGCTCATCTCTACCTATAGGAAAAGTAGTTCCCAAAATTGGGGGTTTCGCAGAGATGTCCAGGGGACCTCGAATATCAGCATCCTGCGCCCTTGGTCTTCTAGGACAGATTCATACGTCATAGGAAATAATAACTAGGTTGGTTTCCAACCAGTCTGATCCTTCTCCATAAGATCAGCGGCACCGGCAGCCACTTATCTCCAGCTACAGAGATCACATGAACACTTGGCTGAGCCGAACCATGAGAAGAGAGTCGAGTATGGCTCCATGAAATGGACGGTGCGGGGGGGTGGGGGGGGGGGGGGGGGAGCCCAATTCGTCACAGTGTTGTGCTTGTCTATGGCTGGTTTGCTTGCAGTCCATGGACATCCAGTAATTAGTATAATTGCCTGGTTACCGTTAAGTACCTCAGAGCAGGGAAGCAGGAAACAAAGCAGATTACTGGAACCCCTCTGAGGGGGTTTGGAAGGGAGCAACGTAAAAAAGACATACGTTGTAACCCAAAGTCTCCATCCCCAAAAAATATATATCTATATATATCAATATCTATAGATAGATATTAATAATATATATGTATATTATCAATATTATAAATATATAAATATAATATATGTTATGTAATATATCAGATATTACTATATACATATATATATATAAATATAAAGCCCCATCTGCAGGTTTCTCCCTCCTCTCTATATAAAGCCCCATCTGCAGGTTTCTCCCTCCTCTCTATATAAAGCCCCATCTGCAGGTTTTTCTCACTCTCTGACATGAAATCAGAATAAACCTTCCCCGTTTTGGGTCAATTCGGAACCACAAGTATTTCTATTTGCCAAATGCCAGAATAATGAGAGAGAGAATTTAAGGCATTTTTATTACTTTGTGCAAAGTTACAAGTTTCCTCCATTTCATTAGTATTTGGTGGCTTTGCCCTTAAACTGTAGGACTTGGGTCACACGTTCTGGATCCTTCCACAAGCTTCTCACAATAGTTGGTAGGAATTTTGGCCCCTTCCTCCTGACAGAACTGGTGTAACTGAGCCATGTTTGGGGGTCTCTTGCTCGCTCCGGCCTTTTCAGCTTTGCCCATACATTTTCAATAGGATTGAGGTCAGGGCTTTGTGATGGCCGCTCCAAAACATTGACTTGGTTCTCCTAAAGCCACTTTGTAACCAGTCTGGCAGTAGCTTCGGGTCATTGTCTATTTGGAAGACCCATTTACGACCAAGCTTTAACTTCCTGGCTGATGTCTTAAGATGTTGCTTCAGTATTGCCACATAATCTTCTTTCCTCATGATGCCATCTATTTTGTGAAGTGCATCAGTCCCTCCTGCAGCAAAACAACCCCACAACATGATGCTGCCACCCCCGTGTTTCACAGTTGGGATGATGTTCTTAGGCTTTCAAGCTTCTCCCATTTTCCTCCAAACGTAACGATGGCCAAATAATTCAATTTTAGTTTTGTCGGATCACATGTCTCCAAAAATGTAGGTCTTTGTTCCTGTGCATTTGCAAACGTTTATCTGGCTTTTCTATGTTTCTTTTGGAGTAATGGCTTCTTCCTGGCAGAGCGGCTTTTCAGCCCATGTTGATACAGTACTCGTTTCACTGTGGATTATGACAGAATACTACCAGCTTCCACCAGCATCTTTACAAGGTCTTTTGCTTTTGTTCTTGGGTTGATATTCACATGGCAGACCAAAGCACGTTCATCTCTGAGACACAGAACCTGTCTCCTTTCTGAGCGGTATGATGGCTGTACATTCCCATGTTGTTTGTGCTTGTGTATAATAGTTTGTACAGATGAACGAGGCTCCTTCAGGTATCTGGAAATTGCACCCAAGGATGATCCAGACTTGTGCAAGTCCACAGTTCTCTTCCTGATATCTTGGCTGATTTCTTTAGACTTTCCCATGATGTTACACACAGAAGCAGTGTGTTTCTGGTGTGCATTAAAAATACATCCACAGCTGTGTCTCTGATTAACTCAGATGTTGCCAATAAACCTATCAGAAGCTTCCAAAGACCTGACATCATCATATGGGCGGCCCCAAATTGTGTAAAGGCAGAGTAATCCCAGTGTATGGAAACTTCTGACTTTGCAGAAAGTAATAAAAAAAATGCCTTAAAATTCTCATTATTCTGGCATTTGGCAAATATAAATAATTTTGGTTCCTAATTGACCTAAAACGGGTAAGGTTTATTCTGATTTCATGTCAGAGAGTGAGAAAAACCTGCAGATGGGGCTTTATATAGAGGGAGGAAGAAACCTGCAGCTGGGGCTTTTTATATAGTGGATGGAAACTTCTGGTTTCACCTGTATGAAGCTTCTAGAACACACGTTCTTAACTGGATCTAGAGGAGAGTGGGATGTGACCGTATGTATGCACCTGTCCTATGTGGGTCATAAATCTGGCCTGTGCTGCGCCTTGCAGAGCAGAGCGTATCTTTGGCGCATTCAGAAGTGCCGCGCCTGATGCAAGTTTGGGCGTCTGACTGTTCATACATCTATAAAACAGGGCTGCAACAGTTTTTTTGGAACAAGGTAGAACACAAAATGGCGCAGTCCCGTTCACACATGTCACCCTTAGATCTTAGGATATTTGGCTGCATCTGCATGGTCTTTTTTGAAGCGTATCTTGATGCACAAAATACACGTTACATGCACAAAGGGCGACATCTATGAATTCGCAGGCGCCATTTTTGTACCTTGGCGCAGACACACCAGTTAAGTAGCTATAGAGGAGTATATAATACGACGCTATGAATGAAAGTGTTAGGCGTCAAACATTGCTATGGCAGTTTTGCATCAGGCTCATATTGCTCCAAGTTTGGCCGTACGCCTGTTCATACATCTATAGATCTGGCAATATATGGCCCAAAAATGGCGAAGGCAAATTCATTATGAAAGCTGTCTAGCAGTAAGACTGTCCTTGTTGCCCATAGCAACCAATTTGAGCTCATAGCAACCAGTCAGTGCCCATAGCAACCAATCAGTGCCCATAGCAACCAAAGTCCATAGCAACCAATCAGAACCCATAACAACCAATCAGAACCCATAACAACCAATCAGAGCCCATAGCATCCAATCAGAACCCATAACAACCAATCAGAGCCCATAGCATCCAATCAGAACCCATAACAACCAATCAGAGCCCATAGCAACCAATCAGAGCCCATAGCAACCAATCAGAACTCATAGCAACCAATCAGAGCCTATAGCGACCAATCAGAGCCTATAGCAACCAATCAGAACTCATAGCAACCAATTAGAGCCCATAGCGACCAATCAGAGCCTATAGCAACCATTCAGAGCTCATAGCAACCAATCAGATTCCATAGCAACCAATCAGAACTCAGCTTTTATTTATTTTACTGCTCTGGTAAAATGAAAGCTGAGCTCTGATTGGGGCCCGAGATAGGTGCTGCTCCCAGAGGTCGGACCCACGCCTATCTGACATATCCTATGTCATCAGTATCTAAAGTGGGACAACCCCTTTAGTTCTCAGGCCGCGTGGTCTTCATCACCCAGATGCCCATTAACGTGGCCTTGTTTTAGCGATTGGTGTGGACCCCAGTGGTGGAACCCCCAGCGATCAGCTATCTGGTGATGAATGTCTGTAGTGGGAAAATCCTTTTAAGTCACATCCAAACACTAAAGTCAGAATTTTACTGATTCCCTGTTAGCTCTCAGTCTGCATGGCTTCCATCTCCCAAATGCTCAGAAACATGGACTTGGGGCCTCATTTTAGCAATCGGTGGGCGTCTGAGCGGTGGGACCCTCAACGACCAGACCTTTATCAACAATCCCATGGATAGTTGATAAAGGTCTATGGTGGGACAACCCCTTTAAATATGAGCGCTTTCACATCGTGCAGTTTTATGGCATTTTTGGTGCGTTTTTTCACTTGCAGTACTGCACAGCCATTAAACTCCCTTTATTATCAGCAAGCTTCTTTCAATTATCTAAATTGTTTGGAAAGGTGTTACAAGCCACTGACTTCAAACACAGTAATTGGTTACTCACTTGTAACACTGAAATGGATGGAACCTCAAAGGGGCTCTATATCCCAATGGGGTCTCCAAACTATCCTAGGATATAAAGGTGCACAGAGGAGGAAATCACACCATGCTCTGCTGGTCTGAATACACTTTCTGTCTTTATTCTCAAAATGGCCGGTTTTTATACTCCTTTGTGTTAGTGAGATAAGAAAGCATCACATGGGCCTAGCTGTTAGTCTGTGACTGGTTACATCCTTATTTGGGACATACTCCCTTTAGCTCAGGAATGTCCGAATCTTGGGTGTAGTCCTGGAAGGAGGCTCCATCTTGGATTATACAGCAGTTATCTCTATAAGCATAATATGGAGCGACCATTTTAGAAACACATTAGAGAAAAGAGTTATATAGGCAGCTTTTCTGTGCCGTGTGCAAAGGCATACGTGGTGTTATACTAACTAATACATTAAAATGGAGACACACACGATCACACGTATAACACTTTTGTTCCCATCCACAACAACACCTTTTAAAATAGTTTAGACAACTGAAAGAAGCTTGCTGCTAATAAGGGCAGTTTACTGCAAGAGAAAAACCGCACTGTGTGAAAGCACCTTAAGGGTGCGTTTTTGAAGCATTTTTTGACGCGTTTTTTGTGCAGGAAGGCACAGCAATTAATGCTCTACATTGCTGCACAAAAAACGCATCAAAAACGCAGCGTGTGAAAGCAGCCTAAGACGTCCATTTAAAACAAGTAAATGATGTTCCTGTGTTTTGCATGATCTGCTGGGTCGCTGTCGTCGGGGTAGCACGCATCATTCCCTGTTCATCCCAATGATCATTACTGTCTGTTCTTGTGATGTCACATTAATTCTGGACATGCAGGAAAATAATTGACTTTGGCGGAGATCCGCTTTATTTGAGGTTTTGCCATTTTTTTTATTTTTTGCTGATTTGTTTCATTCTGACTTTTCTTCTTTTTTACTAGGGCTGGAGACCGCCCCCTCCTCAACCACATCTTCCTCCTCTTCCTTCGTGTACCGTTTACTGACGCATCATGTCGGATGTCACCGCAATCCAGGACATTGTGTCCGAGCAGACGAGCAGCAGCGATTCAGAGTCGGTATGTGCAGATAAAAATCCAATCTAAAGGGGTTGTCTCACTACAGGGATCGCTGCTTCTTATGATAAAGATCTTGCAAAAACAAGTCACTCTGCAATATGTGTCCAATAACAGTGTCCTACCTATTCCTAGATATCCCATCTTCTCAGATCGCTATAGCTATAAAGCTCTTCAATCTCTCCTGATAGGCTGCCAGCACTGGTTGCTATAGCTACAGACCTGTTTGATCTCTCCTGATAGGCTACCAGCACTGGTTGCTATAGCTACAGAACTGTTTGATCTCTCCTGATAGGCTGCCAGCACTGGTTTCTATAGCTACAGCACTGTTTGATCTCTCCTGATAGGCTGCCAGCACTGGTTGCTATAGCTACAGCACTGTTTGATCTCTCTTGATAGGCTGCCAGCACTGGTTGCTATAGCTACAGACCTGCCTGATCTCTCCTGATAGGCTGCCAGCACTGGTTGCTATAGCTACAGAACTGTTTGATCTCTCCTGATAGGCTGCCAGCACTGGTTGCTATAGCTACAGACCTGTTTGATCTCTCCTGATAGGCTGCCAGCACTGGTCGTTATAGCTACAGACCTGTACGATCTCTGCTGATAGGCTGCCAGCACTGGTTGCTATTGCTACAGACCTGTACGATCTCTCCTGATAGGCTGCCAGCACTGGTTGCTATCGCTACAGACCTGTTCAGTCTCTTATGATAGGATGCCAGCGCTGTTCGCTATAGCTACAGACCTATCTGATCTCTCCTGATAGGCTGCCAGCACTGGTTGCTATCGCTACAGACCTGTTCAGTCTCTTATGATAGGATGCCAGCACTGGTCGCTATAGCTACAGACCTGGCTTCTACTGCAGTCTAGTGGAAGCCAGTAAACACGCCCCTGAATTCAAAATGAAACCAAGAAAACAGGACTGAGGTGAGATGAATCGATGTAGTGAGACAACCTCTTTAAGAACTTGTGAGAGTTAGGGTAGGTTCACATGGCGTTTTTGGATCCGATTTTGGATCCGTGTTGGATCCGAAAATCGGATCCAAAAACGCTGCAGCAATCGCATGTGAAACATATCCAACACGTACACAAACACGCAGCTGCTTCTGATGTTTCCGATGCGTCTTTCGGATCCAATCAAAGAACTGACATGCCAATATTTGATCCGTTTTACTCCCTATTTAAAACTGTAAGGTGCGTTTCTGCTGCAAAAATGCATCCAAACACGCGGCACATTTTGGGTAGGTGCTTGGATACGTTTTACGCGGCGTTTTTCAATCTGTTTTGTGGATAGAAAAATGTTGTGTGAACATCCCCTTAAAGCCATACACCAAGCACCCATAAAATAAGTACCACTAGCAGTGCCTATGAAGAATACTGATTATCCGGTAGCAATAGCGGAAATATATTAGGCAGCAAGCGAGCAGTCAGTTGATGTGTTGTATAAAGGAAAATGGGCAAGCGTGAGGATCGGAGAAGAACCAAATTGTGAGGTCTAAACGACTGGGTCTGAGCATCCCTCCAGTAGGGCAGGTCTTGTGGGGTGTTCCTGTTATGTAGGGGTTACTACCCAAAAAGGCTGAAAAGGGGGACGACTAGGGAAACGGGTCATGAGCACCAAAGGCTCGATGTGTGTAGCAGTGAAGGTGAAGGTCTGCTCCGATCCCACGGAAGAGCTACTGTGGCACAAAATACTAAGAAGGTTCTTGCGGTCTATGGCGGAAAGGTGTCAGGACGCACAGGGCATGGGACGGTGTAGCCGTAGACCGGTCAGAGAGCCCATGCTGAGCCCCGTCCACCATTAAAAGCACATCAGAATGAGAACTGGAGCAATGGAAGAAGGTGGCATGGTCTGATGGATCACTATTCCATCATGTGGATGGCCAGGTATGTGTGCATCATTAACTTGGGGAAGAGATGGCGCCAAGATGCACTATGGGAAGAAGAAAGGATGGCGGAGGTAAAGTAATGGGCAGTGTTCTGCTTAGAGGTCCTAGCATCATAAAGACGGACGGGTCAACATGTGGATGGCCAGGTACATGTGCATCATTAACTTGGGGTAGAGATGGCGCCAGGATGCACTATGGGAAGAAGGAAGGATGGCAGAGGCAGAGTAATGGGCAGTGTTCTGCTGGGGTTTTTTGGCATGATGTATACGACCGGGTGCGTCACTTACTTGGGGTTCAGAATGTACCAGGATGCACTATGGAAAGAAGACAAGATGGCGGATGCAGTGTAATGGGCATTGTTCTGCTGGGGGGTCCTGGCATCATAAAGACATCCGGCTGCGTCACTTACAGGGGGTAGAGATGGTACCAGGATGCACTATGGGACGAAGAAAGGATGGCAGATGCAGTGTGATGGGCAATGTTCTGCTGGGGGGTCCTGGCATCATGTAGACGGACGGGTGCATCACTTACTTGGGAAAGAGATGGCACCTGTATGCCCTATGGGAAGAAGACACGATGGCAGATGCAGTGTAATGGGCAATGTTCTGCTCAGAGGTCCGGGCATCATAAAGACGGACGGGTGCGTCACTTGCATGGAGAAGAGATGGCACCAGTATGCCCTATGGGAAGAAGACAAGATGGCAGATGCAGTGTAATGGGAAATGTTCTGCTCAGAGGTCCGGGCATCATAAAGACGGACGGGTGTCACTTGCATGGGGTAGAGATGGTACCAGGATGCACTATGGGAAGGAGAAAGGATGGCGGATGCAGTATAATGGGCAATGTTCTACTGGGGAGTCATCATGTGGACAGCCAGGTAGCCAGGTGTGTGGGAGTCACTTACCAGGGGAAGAGATGGCGCCAGAGTGCACTATGGGAAGAAGAAAGGATGGCGGATGCAGTGTGATGGGCAATGTTCTGCTCAGTTTTGGCAACAGTTAGACGGACGGGGGGGGCACTTACCTGGGGTAGAGATGGCACCAGGATGCACGATGCGAAGAAGGCAAGATGGCGGAGGCAATGTAATGGACAATGTTCTGCTGGGGGGGGCCCTGGCATCATATTTCTGGACGTGTGCGTCACTTACGTTGAGTAAAGAGGGCACCAGGATGTACTTTGGGAAGAAGACAAGATGGCGGAGGCAGTGTAATGGGTAATGTTCTGCTGGGGGGTCCTGGCATCATGTATACGGACAGGTGCGTCACTTACTTGGGGAAGAGATGGCACCAGAATGCACTATGGGAAAAAGACAAGATGGAGGAGGCAGTGTAATGGGCAATGTACTGCTGGGGGGTCCTGGCATCATGTATACGGACAGGTGCGTCACTTACTTGGGGAAGAGATGGCACCAGAATACACTATGGGAAGAAGACAGATGGCGGAGGCAATGTAATGGACAATGTTTCTGCTGGGGTGTCTGGCATCATATTAGGACGGGCGTCACTTACTGGAGTAGAGAGGGCACCAGATGTCCCTTTGGAAGAAGAAAAGATGGCGGAGGCAGTGTGATGGGCAATGTTCTGCTGGAGGGTCCTGGCATCATGTAAAAACGGACGGGCGTCACTTACTTGGGAAAGATGGCCCCCAGAATGCACTATGGGAAGAAGACAAGATGGAGAGGCAGTGTAATGGAATGTTCTCTGGGGGGTCCTGGCATCATGTATACGGACAGGTGCGTCACTTACGGGGGAAGAGATGGCACCAGACCACTATGGAAGAAGACAAGATGGAGGAGGCAGTGTAATGGGCAATGTACTGCTGGGGGGTCCTGGCATCATGTATACGGACAGGTGCGTCACTTACTTGGCGAAGAGATGGCACCAGAATGCACTATGGGAAGAAGACAAGATGGAGGAGGCAGTGTAATGGGCAATGTACTGCTGGGGGGTCCTGGCATCATAAAGACGTCCGGCTGCGTCACTTTCTTGGGGAAGAGATGGCACCAGGAAGCACTATTGGAAGAAGACAAGATGGCGGATGCAGTGTAATGGACAATGTTCTGCTCAGAGGTCCGGGTGCGTCACTTTCTTGGTGTTGAGATGGTACCAGGATGCACTATGGGAAGAAGACAAGATGGCGGATGCAGTGTGATGCTCTGGACAATATTCTGCTTGGAAACATTTCACAGACCAAGTCCACCCCTTCTTGTCAGTTGTGTTCCCTAATGGCAGTGGCCTCTTTAAGCAGGATACTGCCCCCTTAGGCCACGACACACTAATTGTCCAAGAATGAGGAACATGACAAAGAGTGCAAGGCGGTGACTCGACCTCCAAATTCCTCAGATCTCAATCTATGGAGCATTTGTCTGATGTGGTGGAAAAACAAGTCCAGTCCATGAAGGCCGCACCACACAAGTTACAGGACTTAAGAGGTTCTACTGCCACGTTCAGAGGTCCAAGCTTTAATGGTTGGGAGTACGCGAGCGACCTACACAACACTAACCAGGTGGTGTTAATCTTGCTTAGTTAGTATATCAGAAAGGGGAATATCCCTCCCTGGGGAGAGCACCATAAAGCCGTGTAGAGTTTTGAAATTGCCTTTTTGCCCTCCACTAAGCATCTGCATATCACAAGGCATTATGGGAAAGAAGCTGAGAAGCCCAAGCGTCCTCTATTGGATGTAACAAATCCTCAATTTGCTTTTTAAACCCCCTGAGTCTTTAGAAAGCAAAAGGGATATTAGCCAAAGCCAGTAAACGCCCATCCCGCATACAGCTGTTTCGGGGCTTTGCCCCTCATCAGTGCAGAGCTCTTTTGCTTTCTAAAGACTCAGTGGATCAAAAGCAACTTGAGGATTTGTTACATCCAATAGAGGGCGCTTGAGCTTCTCAGCTCCTTTCAGCCTTGTGATATGCAGATGCTTAGTGGAGGGCAAAAAGGCAAGTCAAAATTCCACTATATCTATATGGTGCTCTCCCTGAGGAGAGATGTTCCCCTTTCTGAGCCTCTCATTGCCTCCCAGCCAGCCAGTATTGCACTGCTCTGCACTGGTGAGGGGCAAAACCCCAAAATAGCTGTATGTAGATGGGTAATACTGGCTTGGCTAATTTCCCTTTTGCTTTCTAAAGACTCAGTGGGTCAAAAGCAAGTTGAGGATTTTGTTACATCCAATAGAGGGCGCTTGAGCTTCTCAGCTCATTTCCCATAATGCCTTGTGAGTTAGTATATGTGATAAATGTCTGTATTCTGAGATTTATATCACACGTCGATTCCACGTATCGTAAATTAGGCTTAGTCTGAGACTCTCGGAGCTACCACCCCATTTGATTTCACAGACGAGGAAATTTTTTCATTCGTTCCTGATGATAATAACCGCTCCTCTCATCTTCGTCTCCCAGAATTGTGCCGCATCCGCACGCGGCGGTGTCTGTTACACGTTTCCATATAACTCCTCGCGCGGCACAATAGCGGCGGCGACGGGATAGATTAACAAGCTGTGAATGAAGAATCACTGAACTGTGGGTAACCTCTGTCGAAAAGCAGAGCGCGGAGCGTGAAAGCGACAGCGTCCTGCCGGCTCGTCTGCGCTTGTTGCACAACAAAGGATATATTGAGTAACAAAGACGACAAACTCGGGCTTATTTATTCCCCGCGTGAAACGCGACCATCTTGGAAATTAGCAGATCGCTTGTAGCCGTCCCTGCGGTGCCTCCTCGCACAGGACTCGGTGTTGGTTGCTTCCATTTTATGTCTATATTTTATCCCAGTTCGGACTCTCTGAGCCGCTGTCTCTTTGTCCAACCTAAAAGATCCCCTGTGAGATGTTTCCAGGAACCGAGGAACTGATCTGTGGTCCTCAGAATGGTCTCAAGTTGGTGGTGTTACGCGTAGCACTCCGGCCCGACTCGTTGGCCGCGGGCGCACCCGTGACCCCTCTTCCGGCACACTGCGCGTTGGGCTGCGAGCGCGCTCGTTATTCCGGCAGGTACTCACCTAGCCGCACGTCTTCCTCTCCTGGCCGGTGCTCGCGGCCCTGTTCACTAGGGCGCACGCGCGCCTGCTCTCTGGGATTTAAGGGGCCAGTGCGCCGGTAATTGGTCAATTGCCGGGTGCTGACCTTATATACAGTGGTGGAAAAAAAGTATTTAGTCACCCCCAAATTTTGTAAAATTTTCCCCACTTAAAAAAAGAAAGGCCTTAACGAACATGGTCGACCTCAACTACGAAGAAAAATGAAAAAAAATCCAGAAAATCTGATTTTGGAAAGAACCATTTTTTAAATGATGGGGAAAATAATATTTGGTCCCCTACAAACAGCAAGATTTCTGGCCTCACAGACCCGTAACTTTTTTTTTCCGTCCTCCACTCATTTCCTTTAGTAATAGCTCCTCTTCCCCCCTCTTTTCCTGTTTGAACTTTTTCAGTGTAAAAAACACCTTTCCCCAACCTCAAACAGTCACACCCAAACTCCACTATGGGAAAAACCAAAGAGCGTCCAATTCACCAGAAACAAAATTGTAGCCCCGCCCCAGGCTGGGGAAAACTGAACTGCAATAGGCAAGCAGCTTGGGGTGAAAAAACAACCGAGGGAGCAATAATTAGAAAAGGAAGACATACAAGAGCACGATAACTCCCCCCATCTGGGGGTCCACGCAAGTTCCCACCCTTTGGGGTCAAAATGATCACAAAACATGACCAAAATCCCAGAACCACACGGGGGGCCTATGAGTGACCTGCAAGAGCTGGACCCCAAAGAAAAAAAAGCTACCATCAATAACGCACTACACCACAGGGCTCGGGTCCTGCAGTGCCAGATTTGTCCCCCCCGCTTAAGCCAGACTGTCCGGGCCCGTATGAAGTTTGCTGGAGAGCTTGGATGATCCAAAGAGTATTTGGGAGAAGCATATGGTCGATGACACCAAGAAAACTGTTTGGGAAAACACAAATCGTCTTTTTGGGGGGAGAGAGAATGCTGATTGCACGAAAAAACACCATACCTACTGTGAAGCATGGGGGTGGCATATCATCTTTTTGGGAGCCTAGCAGAAACGAACAGGTCGACTATAGTGACCAAGGACTGGGCACCCAACAAGAGGGATACTGGAATAGGTGAAAATGGTTAAAAGGACACATTTCAAAGTGACTTTTTTTCGTAAGATCTTTAAAAAGAAAAAAGCGCGACCTTGTAATGAGACAAACCCTTTTAATTAAAATTTTTTATTTAAGTAAGGACTGCTCGAAAAACCCACCAAAATTTGCGCACTGATTTGGGGCGGAAAAGTCCTCGCTTTAGTGGAAAAAACTGTTTAAAAAATAATTTTTGGGCAACGGTTTTTAGGATTTAAAAACTGACAAGTATGGAACCAGCCTAAGGGTATGTCTACACTGCAGGGGCAAAAAACACCGAAAACAAATACTAAAAACTTTAAAATGAGTTTTTTGCACGCCGTCAAAAGCTGCGAAAAAAAAGGCGTTTTTTTGCTGCAATTTGCTTTTTTGGTGGGTTTTTTTGCTTTTTAAAGTCTATTTTTTGGTTGTAACTCCACCCTACAAAAAGAGAGGCAAAGCACGTTATTGCAATTATATGTAATCTTTCAGCAGGACGTCCTTATTATAGAGTCTATGGGAGACAGCAGGACGTTCTTACTATAGATCATGGAGACAGCGTGGCTTCTTCTATAGGGGTCTATGGAGACAGCGGGACTTTCTTTCATAAATCTATAAGACGCGGGGTGTTTTTACTATAGGTCTATGGGGGACAGCGGGGGTTTTTACTATAAGTCTAGGAGACACGGGACGTTCTTTCTTGAGTCATGGGAGACAGCGGGACTTTTTTACTATAGAGTCTATGGGGACGCGGAAAGTTCTTACATAGACATGGGAACGCGGGATTTCTTACTATAAGTCTAAAGGGACGCGGGGCTTCTTTTTCTATAGATCAAGGGAACAGCGGACGTTCTACAAAATCTATGGAGACGCGGACGTTCTTACTAAGAGTCATGGAGACGCGGGGCGTCCACTATAGAGTCTATGGGGGACAGGGACTTCTTACATAGATCATGGGAGACACAGGACTTCTTACTAAGAGTCTATGGGGGAAAAGCGGGGCGTTTTTTACTATAGATCAAAGGGAGACAGGATGTTCTTACTATAGATCTATGGAACAGCGGACTTCTTACTAAGATCTATGGGGGACACGGGACGGTTTTTCTATAAGTCCCATGGGGGACAGCGAAAGTTTTTACTAAGAGTCTATGGAGACAGCGGGACTTCTTACTATAGGCTAAAGGAGACAGCGGATTTTTTACTATAGAGTCTATGGGGGACAGCGGACGTTCTTAAAATGGTCCCATGGGAGACAGCGGCGTTTTATAAGATCTATGGGAGACAGCAGGGCTTCTTACAAAGAGTCATGGGGGACGCGGGATGTTCTTATTTTAGAGTCTATGGGGACAGCGGACGTTCTTACAATAGAGTCTTGGGGGACAGCGGGGGTGTTTTTTACTATGGCTATGGGGGGACAGCGGATTTCTTACAAAGATCTATGGGGGAAAAAGCGGGGGCGTTTTTACTAAAATCATTAGTCCCCGGGTCGATTGCTAAGGTCTTAAAAAAACGACTTGAGGCCTTAACAACCGGGTTTAACAACCGACTGGAGTCCGCGGGGGTCGATTGCTAAATCTACAACTGACTTTACTGGGGCCTTTAAAAACCGCTTAAAAGACGTTAGCGACTCACACCATAAATTTTGTTTTCCCCCCCCGTGAAGGTAATAGGGTCCCCCATAAGTTATAAAGTCCTCTGTAGGTGGTTATAACTTTTTTATACTCCCAGAAGGTAGGGGGTATTTATATGTCCCCCGCAGGTATAAGGCAGGGGTTTTGGATCCCCCATAGTATAAAAGGGAGGTTTAGGTCCCCCATTTGGTAATAGGCAGGTTTAGGTCCCCACAGGGATATAGGCAGGGTTTTGGGCCCCAGCAGGATATAGGGAGGGTTTTGGTCCCCCAGCGGGATATACCAGGTTAGGGCCCCCGCAGGTATATAGCCGGTTTAGGGCCCCCACAGGTATATAGGGGAGGTTATATCCCCCCGCAGGGATATAGACAGTTATAGGTCCCCCCCAGGTAATAGACAGTTATAGGGCCCCCCCCAGGTATATAGGCAGTTAGGTTTCCCCCCAGGATATAGGCGGTTTAGGGCCCCCAGCGGTATATAGATAGCTTATAGGCCCCACGCAGGTATATAATAGCTTTAGGCCCACACACGGATATTTAGGGACTTTTAGCCTCCCCCACATATGTAAGGGAGATTAAACTCCCCCGCACTAAAAGTAGATAATAGCCCCCCTCCTGCACAATAACAAAGATAAAAACCCCCCTCCCTGCACAAAAAACAAAGATAACACCCCCCTCCCTCACAATAACAGTAGATAAAGCCCCCCACCCTCAATATAACAATAGATAACAGCCCCCCCTCCCTGCACAAATAACAATAAAACACCCCCCTCCCTGCACATATAACAGTAAAACAGCCCCCCCCCTACATATAAAATAATAACACCCCCCCCCTCACATAAACAATAGATAAAAGCCCCCCCCTGCAAAAAAATAACAATAGATAATAGCCCCCCTGCACATATAACAGTAGATAACACCCCCCTCCCTGCACAATAACAATAAAACAGCCCCCCCCCTGCACATATAACAAAGATAACACCCCCCCCGCACATAAACAATAAAATTAACACCCCCCCCCTGCACTAAAACAAGAAATAGCCCCAGCAAAAAGCCAAAAAAAAAAGTAATACCCTGACAGCACTTACCGACCTCGCTCCCCCCCGCTGTCCCGTCGCTGCGGGCACCCCCTCTTTTTTCAGCGGCTGACTCACCCAGGGCCCCCGCGGGCACGATGACCCACGGCCCCGGGCTGTGCACATCCCGTGGGCCCCAATTACTCCCGGAGCCCTGCCCGCGAAGATCAACTGTATGTGCGTCCCCCGGACCCGCCACCGTTTCCGTCGCCAAGGTCCTAACCTTTTAAAGGGCCATAGCTTACGACTGGGAGCGGGGTTGGGCCCTAACGATCGGGGGCGGCGGCGTAAGCGCGGCGCCGGGGGGCCAGAGTCTAGGGAGACACGGGACTTCTTACTATAGATCTATGGGGGAAAACTGGCGTTGTTTCAAAGAGCTAGGAGACACGGGGCTTCTTTCTATAGAGTCTATGGGAACAGCGGGGGTTCTCACTATGATCATGGGAACACGGACGTTCTTATTATAGAGTCATGGAGACAGCGGGATTCTTCATAGAGTCTATGGGGGACAGCGGGGGGTTTTTATAAAAAGCTTTGGGGGACAGCGGGACGTTTCTTACTATAAGCATGGGGGACACGGACTTTCTTACTATAGAGGTTAAGGGGGACGCGGAAGTTCTTACTAAGAGTCATGGGAAAAAGCGGGGCGTTCTTACTATAAGCTATGGAGACACAGGGGTTTTTTACTATAAGTCTATGGGGGACACGGACGTTCTAAAGATCAGGAGACAGGGGACGT
>JAODAL010040594.1:0-36745 GCA_025379985.1 Phyllomedusa bahiana
TTTTGTATGCCAGGGGAGCAGCTTGGTTCCAAAAACACCAGCGTTTTGGGGGTTTGTACCATATCGCCGCAATAACCGATAAAAAAACCCAAAGGCCCGGGCCCCGGATGTATTGGGACCCTAGCAACGCCCCTGACTCCCAGCCTGAAAGGAAGGGAACCTTAGCTGAAAACCCACCCAAGCCAGAACAGGAAGGGGGGCCCTAAAGCTGTAGAACCACCCATAGCCTAAAAAAGGAATTTGGGAGCTTGAAGCTGTGAACCACCCCCCCACCTGAAAAGGAAAGCGGGAGCCTGAATGACGTGAGACAACAGGGGAAAAAACCCCCCTTTAATTGGGCAATGAGTTATGGAATAAGATACATATAAGGAAAATATTAAACCCCTACCTTAATGTAGCCTCATTGGGGTACTGCGGTTGGTTTCCATTTCTTTGAACTTTTTTGATGTTTTCAGATCTAAATTGCAAATACATACTAATTATTTTAGCTACAGATGAATAAAAACTGTCAAAACAACACTCCTTAACCAAATGCAGATGCTTGGGTTGGGGGGTGTCCCCCAGTAAAAAAAAAAAAAATTTTTAAGGCCCCCCCCCCTTTGTAAACATATTTTTTTACAGCAAACGGGGGCAAGCAGAAGTCTTTTTAGATTCAGATAAACTTTCAAATTTTTTTTTTTTTAAGATTTAGTTTTACTTTTCCCCATCTCATTGACATCTTAATTTATGGAGCTTAGGTGATCATTGAGGAGGGGCAAGAGGAAAAGGAGAATCGGCCAGGGTAAGCGCTAAGGGAAATTTTGACTGTGAATTTGGGTTGTGGGATTTTGCGTGAAATTGGATACATAGTCGCTACAAGAGGCAAATGGTTAAAGAAAATGTTTTAAAAAAAACCATGGGAAAAATTAAAATTTTTGGGCAAAAACATGAAAGGGAGAAAATGTGAACGTTAAGGGGTATAGCCTTTTAAAAATCCTTAAATGATCGATACCACTGTTGATGCTGCTGGAGGACACTTCTCGGTCACTGCTGCTTGGCATTGTTTGGGAGTCAAGAGTTCTACAAAAATAACACCAGCATTTTCTACTGTATTAAAAAAAAAGGGGCAACCTACGATTGGTAGGGTACAATCTTTAGATTAATATCAGGCAACCCAATATAGTTATAAAAACCATTGGGGTGCCCTTTTTAATGGGGGCAACTTAAACTTTGATGTTGGGGAAAGCTTTGGGCCCCATGTATGAAAACTGTCCAGGCAAGACTTTCTTTGTTTCCCATAGCAAACAAGATTAGCAGTTTTATACATGCCCCTTTGTTTTTTTTTATTTATATCCATTAATTCTCCAAAGTCTTTTTTTCCCCAACAGAAAAACTAAAAAATATTTTCCCTAAAAAGGGGGGCCCCGTGGTTATAACTGGTCCATTCAAATATTTGGGTCTTCAGGCTTCTTAACAGTGTGTCTATAACATTAGGATTTTCTCTTCCATTTTGGGTTCTGGTCTTTTCTAAACATTTTGGGCTGTCTCCGTCCATTTTGGGGGTGGTCTTACCTATAAAAATAGGACTGTCTCCGTCCTTTTTGGTGCTGGTCTTTTCTATAAAATTGGACGTCTCCCTCCATTTTGGTGCTGGTCTTACCTATAACTTTGGGCTGTCTCCGTCCATTTTGGTGTGGTCTTACCTATAACATTTTGATTGCCGGGCCCTCCTTTTGGTGCTGGGCTTTTCCTAAACATTAGGACCGTCTCCCTCCATTTTGATGCTGGCGTTTCCTATAACTTGGGGCTGTCTCTGTCCCTTTTTGGTGTGGTCTTACCAAACTTAGACTTCACCGCCATTTTGGTGCTGGGCCCTTACCTTTAAAATTCGGTTTTCCTCCCCTCCATTTTGCTGCTGTTCTTACCTATAACATTAGGACTGTCTCCGACTATTTTTGCTGCTGTTCTTAACTATAAAAAATTAGGACGCTCCCATATTTTTGCTGCTGTTTTTACCTATAAATTAGGAATGTCTCCGTCCATTTGGGTGCGGTCTTACCTTAACTTGGGGCAGTCTCCTCCCTTTTGGGGGCTGGCCTTCCTATAACATTAGGACTGTCCCCCGTCCTTTTTGGGGCTGGTCTTTCCCCATAACATTAGGACTGTCTATCCATTTCGGTGTGTCTTCCTAAAACATTAAAGGGCTGTCCCCCATCCATTTTGGTGCTGGGCTTACCTATAAATTAGGGCTGTTCCCTCCATTTGGTGCTGGGTTTTTACCTATAAAATTACGATTGCCCCTCCATTTGGTGCTGGGCTTTTCCTATAACTTAAGATGTCCCGTCCCCTTTGGGGGCTGGTCTTTCCTTACATTACGTTGCCCCATCCATTTTGGTGCGGTCTTACCTAAACATTTGGACTGTCTCTGCCATTTTGGTGCTGGTCTTACCTATAACATTAATTGCCGATCCATTTTTGGTGCTGGCTAACCCAAACATTTGGGCTGTTCCCACCCTTTTTTGGTGCTGGTCTTACCTATAACATTATGATTGCCGCCATCCATTTTGGTGCTGGTCTTACCTATAACATTAGGATTGCCTCCGTCCATTTTGGTGCTGGTCTTACCTATAACATTAGGATTGCCTCCGTCCATTTTGGTGCTGGTCTTACCTATAACATTAGGACCGTCTCCGTCCATTTTGGTGCTGGTCTTACCTATAACATTAGGACTGTCTCCGTCCATTTTGGTGCTGGTCTTACCTATAACATTAGGACTGTCTCCGTCCATTTTGGTGCTGGTCTTACCTATAACATTAGGACTGTCTCCGTCCATTTTGGTGCTGGTCTTACCTATAACATTACGATTGCCGCCATCCATTTTGGTGCTGGTCTTACTCATCCTCTTTTACCTTCAGCTCTTTCAAACATAATGACATAATTTCTTCTTCTCCGATGAGTTGGGTCGTCTCACATAAGATAGATCTTGGGTCTGGTCATGTGTGTTTTCAGTGGAAAATTTGGTCTTGATGTGATTATGGACCCATTAGGTTTTTTTTTTTTGCTTATCATGTATGGGATTCTCTTAATGGGTCCATAATAAAATCAAGACCGATATCAAGACCAAATCTTCCATTGGAAACACACATGACCAGACCCAAGATTTATCTTATTTGAGACGACCCAACTCATGATTGCTAGAAATGTATTTCCTCTACTGAGAAGAGTCCTATTAATATTGTTACCATCCCAAAACAAATTGGAAGGGGTCAACCACGATGAGGCTCGTCTCTCAAAGGCCTTGTAGCAGCTGCATAAAACACCTCTACAGTATGTATACCCCTGATTATAACTTAAAGGAGTTTTCCCACCAAGTAAAATTGACGTCGGAAGCTTGTAAAATAAATAATAAACATTTTCACATTCAAACTTTATTCAAATTCTGCAACCATTTTTTGTTTTGGCTGCTCCTTTAGTGATCCATAGTGTACAACTCGTCTCCAGGGGATACGACCAGTGACGAGAGCTCCTGAGTCCTGGCCACACATGCTCAGACATCACCGCTCCTCTCTGGCATCTACTGTCAGTCTATTTCCTACTTAATAATCACACACACTCACTGCTGGGCATGTGTTCAACCCCAGGTGCTGTCATTCTACTCCCGTCCTCTGTACTCCTTAGTAATCATACACACTCACTACTGAGCGAGTATTCAACCCCAGGTGCCGTCATTCTACTCCCGTCCTCTGTACTCCTTAGTAATCACACACACTGTTGAGCGAGGGGTTTTAACCCCAGGTTGCTGTCATTCTACTCCGTCCTCTGTACTCCTTAGTTAAATCACATACACCACTGCTGAGCGAGTGTTCACCCCAGGTGCTGTCATTCTACTCCTGGCTCTGTACTCCTAAGTAATCACACACTCACCTGCTGAGCGAGTGTTCAACCCCAGGTTTCTGTCATTTCACTCCTGTCCTCTGTATCCTTAGTAATCACACACACTCACTGCTGAGCGATATTCAACCACAGGTGCTGTCATTTTTACTCTCATCCTCTGTTTCTCCTTAGTAATCACACACCACTGCTGAGCGAGTGTTCAACCCCAGGAGCTGTCATTTCGACCTCCCGTCTCCTGTCCTCCTTGGTAAACACACCAATCACTCACCCCGACCCAGACACAAATATTCAAACACAGGGCTTCATTTACCCTCACCTCCCGTACTCCTAGTAATCACTCACCATCACTGCTGAGCGAGTGTTCAACCCCAGGTGCTGTCATTTACTCTCATCCTCTGAACTCCTCAGTAATTAGTCAAACAGTGCAAATAAATACAAAGAAAAAAAGAAACCTCAATCAGGTATGTGCATTGAGAAAAAAAAATCCATGTTTGGTTCATGCAGGGATTTGAAGCTATGCTGAAAGGCAAAAGTACTAACCACTCATCTTCATTGAAGTTACTCACAGCTCTTGTATTTTTTTTTGGGTTACCTGACTATACCTTAACAGGTCTTTGTTTGACTAGAGTGAACGCTATGTGGGGAAAGGCTTGGTGATGCCAAGCTTACTAGGTCACATGCTGTGCAGTTCAAACAAATTATATGCGCCCTCATTTGAAGACACTGAAAGCTGAAGAGAGGACATCAAGACATGAACTGACTTTGTGTTAAAACCACTTTAAGTTATAATAGATTTATCCTATATGCCTCATTAGACATGGTAAGGATTTTTTCATCTTCTATGGGGACTATTGGCATCTGCATCATTGGGGTTTTTGCCTTCCTCTGGATTAACACTGTAGGGCTATAGGTTGGACTTAATGGACTGGTGTCTTTTTCCAACCTAATCTACTAGGTTACTATGTTCATATGCAACTCACTTCGTAGGACATTCAAAAACTTATTAAAAACTTTTGCACCTAATTTTCTGAAGCAGCCCTATATTACTAAGTTTTTCCAATATTTTCCATAAGAATTTAAAAGTTTTACTATTTGATTGCAAAATATAAATCCTTCCTTGATCATTGTTAAAAAAATAATAATTAAAAAATCTATTAATTACTCAGCGATCTGTGAAGTCTTCGTAAAGATTCTGAGGAGGAACTCCGACTCTTGCCCCTTGTTTTGGTTGAAGGGTAGAATGACGTAGGTGCCGGGTGGAGCCATGAAAGATCTGGTAACTTCTCGGGCCCGTTCTAGTCCTGAGTTGATGGTATCGGTCACATGCTGCCGGGAATATTTTTGTTGTGACCCATTTTTAACGCCCTACATGATGGCAAGAGAGAAAAAAAATTAATCTTTGAATGACAAGGCATGAGATTTTAATTTTGAAAAAAAAAAAATGAATGACACGATGTATTTTCTGGAGATGATTTTTTTTAAATTAAATTTTTTTCACAATTTAAAAAAAAAAAAAATATGGGATGTGATGCAAAATTTTAAAAAAACATAAAAAAATATCACTGTTCAACTGTAGAATTCATACTTGATCCAAACCAAAAAGAAAGGGAAAGGAGCTGAGAAGCTCAAGCACCCTCTATTGGATGTAACAAATCCTCAATATGCTTTTGTCCCACTGGATCTTTGGAAAGCAAAAGGGATATTTAGCCAAGCCAGCATCCCCCATCTGTAGAAAGCCATTTTGGGGTGTATGCCCCTCGTCAGTACAGAGCAGAGCGATGCTGGCTTGGCTGAGTGGGAGGCAACGAGTGGCTCAGAAAGGGAAGATCTCTCCTTAGGGAGAGCGCCTATATAGGCCTGTGGAGATTCGAAATTGCCTTTTGCACTCCACGAAGCATCTGCATATCACAACGCATTATGGGAAAGGAGCTGAGAAGCTCAAGTGCCCTCTATTGGATGTAACAAATCCTCAATTTGCTTTTGACTCCCTGGGTCTTTGGAAAACAAAAGGGATAGTAGCCAAGCCAGCATCACCCATCTGTAGAAAGCCTTTGCTTTCCAAAGACCCAGTGGGTCAAAAGCAATTTGAGGTTTTGTTAAATCCAATTGAGGGCGATTGAGCTTCTCAGCTCCTTTCCCATAATGCCTTGTGATATGCAGATGCTTCGTGGAGTGCAAAAGGCAATTTCGAATCTCCACACGTCTATATAGGCGCTCTCCCTAAGGAGAGATCTTCCCTTTCTGATTCTCCCACAAAGAATGGAAGATAAAGGAATCCTCCCTCTTGTGGGTGGAGGAAATGTCCATTGTACTTAATTTTTATTTAATCCACTTTTTCCCCCAAATGCAGCCTGATTCTGATTGGAAATTCATTTGGAAACCAGAAAACATTTTCTAAAATTTATTTCACCCATGTATAGGGCTTGAGCTCCATAGTCACTTTTGGACACATGGTTGAAGTAAAAATCATAAAGAATTTGTGGAAGTTTTGTGGAAAATTTGACATGATCACGTTTTTTCCCAATATGGAAACATTGGAAGCCCCTGACCGTCACATGGCTAAAAATTGCCCAAATATCTTAACCTTTAGAGATGCTAATTCATTGACTCTCTACAAAGGGTCTTGAAAAAACCTGAAAAATGGGGAGAATGAAAAATATCTACTAGCATAAAAGTCAAGAAACTCAAATATGCATTTCAGGTACAGATTAAAGCCCAAGCAAATTGGGGCCAATGTAACCTACCAATGAGTGTAGCTATAGCAGTGTTAGAGGTTACAGTTGCACTGACGCCCTCGTGGGGGTGTTCTTACCATAGACTTCGATAGTACATTGTTAGGATATGCCATCAAAGCGTGATAGGTGTGGGTCCCACCTGAGACCCAGACTTATTTTTGGAACGGGCGTGCAAAAGTCTCCATTCTGTTTTATTGGAGTTCTGGCCAAATACAGCGCTCCCCTGTACTGGGATCTCCCATAGAACATAATGGAGAACACAGTGCTCCTCTGTACTGGGAACTTACATAGAACAGAATGGAGAACACAGTGCTTCCCTGTACTGGGAACTCCCATAGAACATAATGGAGAACACAGTGCTCCCCTGTACTGGGAACTCCCATAGAACAGAATGGAGAGAACACAGCGCTCCCCTGTACTGGGAACTCCCATAGAACAGAATGGAGAACACAGCGCTCCCCTGTACTAGGAACTCCCATAGAACAGAATGGAGAACACAGCGCTCCCCTGTACTAGGAACTCCCATAGAACAGAATGGAGAACACAGTGCTCCCCTGTACTGGGAACTCCTAAAGAACAGAATGGAGAACTCAGCGCTCCCCTGTACTGGGAACTTCCATAGAATAGAATGGAAAACACAGCGTTCCCCTGTACTGGGATCTCCCATAGAACATAATGGAGAACACAGTGCTCCCCTGTACTGGGAACTTACATAGAACAGAATGGAGAACACAGGGCTCCCCTGTACTGGGAACTCCCATAGAACAGAATGGAGAACACAGTGCTCCCTGTACTGGGAACTCCCATAGAACAGAATGGAGAACACAGCGCTCCCCTGTACTGGGAACTCCCATAGAGGAGAATGGAGAACACAGCGCTCCCTGTACTGGGAACTCCCATAGAACAGAATGGAGAACACAGCGCTCCCCTGTACTGGGAACTCCCATAGAACAGAATGGAGAACAGAGCGCTCCCCGGTACTGTATTAAAAATGCTACATGGGGACCCAACTGTAGATTTTGCATTGGGATCATAAAACTTCAAGTTATGAAATTTTTCTCCCTCACAACTTCCTTGGTCTTAATTTTTTAGGACACAGAAGTGCCATCCTGGATTTCCTGCCATACACCGATCATCTACATATCTGCAATTATTAACGGTGGCGCCCCGGTGTGAGTTATTAGCGACCCAGCTGTTGCCAATCTACAAAGAACAGATTGCTGGAGGGTAAACTGTTGAACTGAATCCACTATGCCGAAAGCTGATTGCCGAAAGTAGATTGCTCCCTTTACTAAGTGCTCCCCTACCGTCTACCGGTCATGTATTAGAAGACATTGCGTCCTATCCCGATAATGGAGTCCTATCAGCAGGCAGTCAATACTTACTGAAATAATGAACTACTCTGCTCCTTATCTTGTGCTATCAATGTCATTTTAAGAACTTGCCATGAGAATATAATTTTCTATATACTTGGCCACATGGGTGGAGATTACATTGGAACAAATTTGGAGGTTCTGTTCCATGGATACATAACCGACTATTGGTAAAACTGTATGATGAATGACTACAGTGCACTAGGATCCATCTCCCTTCCAAAAAAATCCAATGGGAACCACCAGAAGTGGAATATTTTTGAAAAAAAACTATTGTCACCATTTGTACGTTGCAGTATCTCAGGGCTCAAAATGAGTATAACGTTTTCCCACAGGACAAGCTATGTTTCATACTGGTAAAATGCACAACAACCAAGGACATGGAGTGTGGGAGCACCTATAGAGTGATGGTAGCACCTATAGAGTGATGGTAGCACCTTCTCCTTCAATACAGAGCTGTGAATTCATGATACTATCAATCTCGTTGGGAAGAGGCACCAAGTCGGTGTGTGAGGATTTTTGCACCTCACTGGGCATTTGTATATAAACATAGGCTTGTGGGAGAGAGCTAAAGAGCTCACAAGCGCCATCTATTGGGTTATCCTCAATTCACACGTGACTCACTGAGTCTTGCAATGTAAAAAGTTTTGAAGAAAAGCCAGGAAAGTTCATCTACAGTCAGCTGTTTGCCCCTCATCAGGGCAGAGTAGAACTGACATGCTGGCTGGGTGAGAGGCGAGTGTGGCTCAGAACAGGTAATGTATCTCATTGGTGAGAGGCACCTTGTCAGTGTGTGAGAAGTTAATCACACCTCACTTGGCATTTGCATATAAACAAAGGCTTATGGGAAAGTGCTGATGACGCTCCCCAAGTGCCTATGATAGTATGCTTATTGGCGGGCTGCCTATAGATGGCTCCAAAAACATTCAGCTTGGTCTCATCACTCCACAGTTTTTGGAACTGATGGCCTCAAAACCTTATGGTGTCATAAACGTGAAGAGCACAGAGAAAAATGGATGGTACCTACAGTGAAATATGGTGCTGGCAGGGGCGTAACTACCGTCGGCTTGCAGGGGGGTAGCAGTGCTACGGGAGCCCTGCGCTTACGGGGCGGCCCGGGCCGGGGGGCAGTGCATACCAGTTGCTACCCCGTGGTTAATGCCGCTCCTGGGCCCGCGGCAGTGAACTTACAGTTCACTGAGGCGGGGCGGGGCAGCTGCGGGGGGGGGCCCAGCGCATTAAACCCTTGAACGCCCGGGCCCCCCAGCAACGAGCGGTTCAGAGGCAGCGCTGGCTCGGTAGTTGCAGGTACGGGAGCGGCCTGTCGCTCCGCACTGCTACTTACCCCTGCCGGCGCTCTGTGGTCGCGTGGGCAGCTGCGCGCGGTCAGATGGAGTACTTCAACCGTGCCGCTCCGACGCGCTGGAGCGCAGTGGCTGCTGTGAGAGGCTGCCAGCAGAGGAACTGCGAGCGGCGCCTCGGGGGAGAGTGGACCGAGGTAAGTAAGGGATTTATTATTTTATCTACCCCCAAATGCCTGCCCTATAGCCCCCCATATGCCTGCCTATAGCCCCATTTATGCCCTATATGCCTGCCTATAGCCCCACATATGCTGCATATATGCCCAACATATGCCTGACTATAGCCCCCACCCTGTCTGCTATAGCCCCCACTTATGCCTGCCTATACCCCATTATGCCTGCCTATACCCCCCCATTTGCATGCATTTAGCCCCCATATGCCTGCCTTAGCCCCCCATATGCATGCCATATACCCCTATGCCCCCCCTGCCTATAGCCCCCATATGTCTTGCTATAGCCCCCCATATGCCTGCCTATAGCCCCCATATGCCTGCCTTAGCCCACCATATGCCTTCCTATTACCCCCATAATGCCTGACTATAGCCCAATATGCCATGCCTATAGCCCCCCATATTGCTGCCTATACCCCCCATATGCCTGCCTATAGCCCCCATATGCTGCCTACTAGCACCAACTTGCCTACCTATACCCCCCCATACCCCATATGCTGCCTTTAGCACCTCCCCATATGCTGCCTATAGCACCCCATATGCTGCTATTAGCCCACCATATGCCTGCCTATAGACCCCCCATTATGCCTGCCTATAGCCCCCATATGCCATGCCTATAGCCCCCATTTGCCTGCCTCTAGCCCCCCATATGCATGCCTATTGCCCCCATATGCCTGCCTATTAAGCCCCATATGCCTGCCTATAGCATCCACATTATGCCTTTGCACACTAATCTGCCCCCCATATGCCTGCCTATAGCCCCCTCACTATGCTGCCTATAGACCATATGCCTGCCTATTAGCAAAATTTGCCTGCCTATAGCCCACCCATATGCCTGCCTTTGCACCATATGCCTGCCTTTGCCCCCATATGCCTGGCCTATAGCCCCCATATGCCCGTCCATGCCCTATACAGCCCCCCTTATACCTGCACTTGCCTACACAGCCCCCTATATGCCTGCCTATACAGCCCCTCTATATGCTGCCTGCTCCTATTACAGCCCACTATATGTCTGCATGCCTAGTACAGCCCCCTATATGCCTGCCTGCCTATACAGCCCCCTATTATTTGCCTGCTGCCTATACAGGCCCCCTATCTGCCTGACTGCTCCTTATACAGCCCCTATCTGCCTGCCATTGCTATACAGCCCCTATCTGCTCCTGCCTGCCTTACAGGCCCCCTAATCTGCCTGCCTACATAGCTATACAGCCGCCTACTATGCCTGCCTGCCTTTACAGCCCCCTACTATGCAAATGCATGCCTTATAACATGCCCCCTATATGCCTGCCTGCTTATTACAGCCCCTATATGCTGCCTGTACAGCCCATATGCCTTCCTTACACACCCATATATGCCTGCCGGTATAACCCTCCAAGCTGCCTGTATACCCCCCACAAGCCTGCCGGTTACTTAATTGCGGCCCCTTTAGCTACCTTAAACCCTACCTATATGGCCCATTATAGCCCACCAACCCCTGTCTACAGTATGGCTCCATATATGGGCACTTAGTTGGCTACCTAAACCTTGTCTATTTTGGGGCACCATATTCCTATCTAAACACCTGCCTGCCTAAATGCACCCATATAGCCAGGGGAGGGCAGGTGCTGGAAAAGTCAGGTTCTACGATATTTGTCGTACTATAATCATGCAAGGTCAAGTGGTCGGGTGACTGTCATCAAGTGGCGGACTGGGACCGGATGCAGAACAAAAGAGAAAGTAACGATCTGGTCAGAGAAACGTCACCTGGTCACAAGATGTAACTACACTGTAATCACATATTATGTCTGCACAAGGCTGTGTTACACTGCTGTCTACCATATATGGTCACTGTATCGGAGGTAATATACTAAGTCTGCAGAGGCTGTGTACCATTTGGTCGTCTACCATTTATATGGTCCACTGGTATGGGGGTAATATACAGTCTTGCAGAGACTGTGTACATGGGGTTCTACCACTATATGGGTCATGTTATATGGTCAGGTAACTATAAAGTCTGCAGAGCCCTGTGTACACTGGTGTCTATCTACTATATGCGTTCACTGTATGGAGGTAATATACAGAACTGCAATAGCCTTGTGCTACACTGATGGTCTCTCCACCTATATGGTCACTGTATGGAGGTAAGTATACAGTCTGCTGAGCCTGTGATATACTGGTGTCTACCACTATATGGTCACTGTCATGGAGTGGTAATATACAGTCTGCAGAGCCTTGGGTTACATGGTACCTATCACTATATGGTTACGTATGGAGGTAATATTACAGTCGGCAGAGCCTGTGTACACTGGGGTCTACCAGTTCATAGGTCACCTGCCTATGGTGGTAATTATACAGTCTGCAGAGCCTATGTACACTGGTGATCTACCACTTATGGTCACTGTATGGTGTTATATAGTGTCTGCAGAGCATGTGTACACTAGTATACACCCTTTATGGTCATATATTATTATATATTATTATTATTAGACAGTATTGGTCTTTGTGTACTGATCCGTAATATGTAGGGGTATAATTCAGTCACTATGTGGTGGTAATTTGTGGTAGTGTACAGGCGGTATAATCAGTTACTTATGTAATAGGGTTATTGGTAATGTTGGTTTTGGTATAGTGGATTTGTTTGGTATCAGTATGATGGTGAGATGTAGGTGGAGGTTGTTTACCCTTGTCATTATCTACATTATCTAACAGGCTAAGTCCTGGGTACAGGTCATGGTAGGGACGGGGGGTGGGCGGGGGGGCCCATCCAAAAGTTTTGCATATGGGGACCTTGGTATTACTCTAGTTACGCCTGGGTGCTGGCATTGTTCTTATTTGAGGCTGATGTTGGGGAGTACAATTTCAATTGTTGTGCTCATGAATTCACAGGTCCTTATTGTTTTTTTTTTGAAATTAGAAGATGCCACCATCACTCCATGTCCTAAGTTGTTGCTTTAGAGTAAAAATCAGACCCCACAATTATTTTGGTCCCAAGCTACGAAAATAAATTGACTTTGCACCCCAAAAAGACTTTATAACACATAAACTGGCCTAGATTCAAACACAATTTTTCTATTGCTCACTATGAAAAGCAGAGAAAAATATCTGTTTTTTCGTGAACATTTTTCACACATTTGCCGGTGGTCGGCACCCTGGCTCTGGATGACAGGATCAGGGTCACCAGATAACTGTGTACGGAAACTGCGGGACAACAAACCACAGACAGCAGCCCTAACTGCTGCATCCATGGGATTTGGGAACAAAACCACTAAACACACATTGCAGACGTTAGAGAACGGGACAGCGCTTCACCTGCACAGCAAATAAATCTGAAAATCTGAAACGCATCAAAATCTTAATAAATCTTTATGGTATTTTTTCTTCCCTGTTCATGTCTTCATGTATCTGCACAGATAATAAAACAGGGATACTGTCTTACCTTTGCTACAACCTGCAACAAAAAAGAAAAAAAAAAATTAATACTAAAACACAATAGTACACACATTTTACTTATTTTTAATAATGGTTGGAGCTTCAGATATAGATCTCTAATGTACATAGGAGCAGTATTATAGTAGTTATATTCTTGTACATAGGAGGCAGTATTAATAGTAGTTACTAATTCTTGTACATAGGGGGACAGTATTATAGTTAGTTATATTCTTATACATAGAGCGGCAGTAGTTGTATAGTAGTCTATATTCTTGTTTAACATACGGGAGAGCGTTCTATAGTAGCTATATTTCTTGTACATAGGAGCAGTATTATAGTAGTTCTACAATTCTTGTACATAGAGCAGTATTATAGTAGTTATGTTGCTTGTTTTATACATAGGACGGCAGTTTTTATAGCAGTTATATTCTATGTACATGGAGATTATTACTATTAGTTATGTTCTTGTACATAGGAGCAGTATTATAGCAGTTATTGTCTTGTAACATAGGAAGGCAGTATTATAGTAGGTTATATTCTTGTACATAGGGGTCAGTATTATAGTTGTTATAATTCTTGTACATAGGGGTTCAGTATTATAGTAGTTTATATTATTGTACATAGGGAGGCAGTATTATAGTAGTTATATTCTTGTACATAGGGGGGGCAGTATTATAGTAGTTTATTTCTCTTGTACATTGCAGTACTATCAGTAGTTATATTCTGTGTATTAGGAGGCAATTATTTTAGTTAGTTATATTCTTGTACATAGGGGGCAGTATTATAGTAGTTCTATTCTTGTAATAGGGGCAGTATTATAGAAGTTATATTCTTGTACATAGGAGCAGTATTATAGTAGTTATATTTATCTTGTACATAGGGTGGCAGTATTATAGTAGTTTATTCTTGTTTATAGAGGGCAGTATTATAGAGTTATATTCTTGTACATAGGGCAGTATTTTAGTAGTTTATTCTTGTACAAAGGGGCAGTATTATAGTAGTTATATTCTTAGTCATAGGGGCAGTATGATAGTAGTTATATTTTGTCATAGGGACAGTATTATACGTAGTTAATTCTTGTACATAGAGTGCAGTTTATAGTAGTTAAATTCTTGTAACATAGGAGCAGTAGTTATAGTTAGTTATTTTCTTTGTATATAGAGGGCAGCATTAAGAAGTTATATCTTGTATATAGGAGGGAGTATGTATAGGAAGTTATATTCTTGTATGTACATAGGAGCAGTTATATATAGTAGTTTATTCTTGTACATTGGGGAGCATGTATATAGTAGTTATATTCTGTGAACATAGGGGCAGTATAATTAGTAGTTATATTCTTGTACATAGGGGGAAGTATTTATTGTCAGGTTTTTTATTTTTTTTATTTTCTTTGTACATAGGGCAGTATTTAGTAGTCTATATTCTATGTACATAGGGCGGCTGTATTATAGATAGTTATATTCTTTGTACATAGGAGCAGTATTATAGTTAGTTATATTCTTGTACATAAGAGACATGTATTATTAGTAGATTATATTCTACTGTACATTAGGGGCAGTATTATAGTAGTTTATATTCTCTGTACATAAGGGCCGGCAGTATATAGTTGTTATATTCTTGTATATAGAGGGCAGTTTTATAGAAGTTATTCTGTTACTATAGGAGCAGTGTATTATAGTAGTTATATCTTGTACATAGGGGGCAGTATTTATGTAGGTTATATTCTTGTACAATAGGGGCCAGTATTATAGTAGTTATATTTTGTACATTGGGACAGTATTTAGTAGTTATATTCTTGTCATAGAGTGCAGTTATTATAGTAGTTATTTTCTTGTACAATAGGAGCAGTATTTTTGTAGTTATATTTCTTGTATTAGAGGGGCAGCCAGCTTATAGAAGATATTAGTTCTGTGTACATAGGAGCGTATTCTAGTAGTTAATTATTGTACAATAGGGGGCCAGTATTTTGTAGTTATATTCTTGTACATAGGAGCAGTATCGTATAGTATATTATTTTCTTGTACATAGGGAGCTGTATTATTAGTAGTTATATTCTTGTACATAGAGGCAGTATAATTAGTAGTTATATTCTTGTATCATAGGGGCCGTAGTATAGTAGTTATGTTCGTGTTACATTGGGGGCAATAATATAGTAGTTATATTCTTGTATATTATAGAGGGGCTAGTATTATTGAGTTATATTATTGGACATAGGAGCGAGTATGTATAGTAGTTATATTCTTGTACATAGGGGCAGTATTATAGTAGTTATATTCCTTTGTACTTAGGGGCAGTATGTATAGTAGTTATATTCTTGTACATAGGGCAGTATTATAGTAGTTATATTCATGTACATAGAGGGGCCAGTATTATAGTAGTTAGTTATATTCTTGTACATAGGAGCAGTATAGTAGTAGTTATAGTCTTGTTCATAGGAGCAGTATTATAGTAGTTATATTCTTGTACATAGGGCGCATTTTATAGAAAAATAGTTATATTCTTGTACAAAGGGGCAATATTATAGTAGTTATATTTTGTAATAGGGGGCAGTACTATAGTAATTATATCTTTTTACATAGGAGCAGTATTATAGTAGTTTGTATTCTTGTAACATAGGGGGCAGTATTGTAGTAGTTATATTCTTGTAATAGGGGGCAGTTTTTATAGTAGTTATATTCTTGTTCATAGGGCAGTATTATCAGTAGTTACTATTTCTCGTCATAGCGACGGCAGTGTTAAATTCTTCTACATACCAGAAAGTATTGTAGTAGCTAATATTGTTGCAGCAGATATGTATGTTTTAACTAGAAGAGGATAGCTTTAATTTGATCAGAGCAGAGTTCATTCTCTTCCTCAGTCCTGTTGGAAGTTTGTTCTTACCTTGCAGAAGGCAAATCCAATAGGCAACCACTGAGGATTGTACTTCCTTTCATTGCTGAGACTTTGCATGAGAGCCACGGTCACGTTATATCCCTTCTTTGTTCCTTGTGTCTCTGGGACTGTGATCACGTATTGGGGATTTTTCCAGATATCCTCTGAATGTAATAGAAACAGGTTGTATTACCTAACTTGTGCTACAGATGTCACATGACATAAGGACAAGATATAAAAGTAATTTAGTGGTTTAAAAACAATATAAAATTTCCATCTATGTGTGATCCCCGCCTGTACAGTATATGGCAGCAGTGGGTAGCATAACTCAGCACTGCTCACTTCATCCTACACAGGGGAATATCTCTCCTTGGGGAGAGCACCATATAGGTGTATGGAGTTTTAAAACTCCACACATCTATATAGTGCTTTACCCAAGGAGAGCTATTCCCCTTTCTGAGCCACTCATTGCCTCCCACCCAACCAGCCACTATTGCTCTGCTCTACACTGATGAGGGGCAAAACCCCGAAACAGCTGTCTGTACATGAGTGAAACTGGCTTGGCTAATATCAGAAGCAAATTGAGGATTTGTTACACCCAATAGAGGGCACTTGAGCTTCTCAGCTCCTTTCCCATTATACCTTCATCCTACATAGCGAGATGTATGGAGTATTGACTGTGTACAAACAGTCATATAATGGATGACAAACCTGCAGAGCTGCAGCCACCAGCGGTATTGCCCCTCACCCACTGGTTGTAGTAGTTGGTGGTCTCCCAGACATACTGTGGGTTTCCGAAATCTAAGTAACTCGGGGTGAGGTTGCAAATGTTAACTTGGTGAAAATATTGCATGAAATCTTGACAGGACATCCTGTAGGTGAAAACACAAATGAAGAGTATCAAAGCAGATAATGCAGAATATATCTAGAAAAAGGAGTTGCTGTAAAGAAAACCTGTGTTACCTGTGAAATTTGAATTCTGGATCTCTATGTTTTGTGGTTCCCCTGTTATTCCTTCTAGAGAAGAGGTGTCCAACTCAAATACACAGTGAGCCAAAATTAAAAACTTGGACAAAGTCACGAGCCAACCAGTGCTGTATCTCCGTTTGGAGTACCCTGCTGCCTGCAGAGATGCTGGGGCTCGGAAGGAGCTCCTAATATCTTATCAGTCGTCCCGCTGTCTAGCTGTTTCTCATGCTTTGAGAACCTTCTATGCTCTATGCAGTATGGAGTAGATAAGTGAGAGCAGTGTAATGACAGCTCCTGGCTTCTTCCTCTTCTCCTTTGTTACTTGCGGGCCAAATATAATTACACCGCGAGCCAGATTTGGCCCAGAGACCTGAGTTTGACACCCCTATTCAAGAAAATCATTAGCTATCTGGTTACACCAGTTAGGTGTTACCAATTGGGGGGGGTGTCCCCGCACAGTCTGACGTATTCCAATCAGAGCTGACGGATTCAATGTGTGCAAGGACACACCCGCAACTGGTGACACCCATCTGACTGATTCAGTGATACATTTCTAAGAGGAATAACTGAAGACAATTATAAAGAAGATGCTTCAGAATTATTGTATCACAGGGAATACACGTATTTACGAGAACAGACATGTCAGGAGAGGTCACAGGTCCTCTTTTAATGCAAAACTATTCACCTCTGTAACGGCATGGGTAGTGGATACGCTGACCAATGCAAGACGTTGGCTAAAAACGCGCCAGGGGAGCGGAGTTAAGTACGGTCCGGTTTTCACAGAGCCCGACGCAAACGGGATGGAATTGCGGCCGTGCGGGCGGATTCTACCCAGGCATTACCCCTGAGGCGGCGGTGCATTGCTGCGAGGTGCCGGTGGCTGGCCCGAGGTGCAGCCAATGGTACAGCAAATCGCTAAGCCAAGAATCATAGTCGTGGGCAAGCAGGAAGGTCAGGGCTGACGGCAATGGTCACGTGGTCCGTGGACAGGCAGGAAGGTCAGGGCAGGCCGGCAGAGGTTCGGAGAAACGGTATAAAGCAAGAGGTCTGGTACACGTAAGGCAGAATACATTAGGGAACGCTTTTTCTAGGGCACGACAGGCAAACATAGAGACAGCAAGGAGTGATTGTGGATGAGCGAAACCATAATTAGGGAAAGCGCCGGCAATTAGCAATTATAACGACGCTGGCCCTTTAAATTTACAAGAAATAGCGAACGCGCGCCTACGAGAGACAGCGAGCATGCGTGCCTCGGCCGGCAGAGGGCACGGACATGACAGGAACGAGGTCAGGTGAGTCTCCATGACCAGCTCGTCCCGCGGCCAGCGGCGCCACCCGACCCCGCCAGGCACCCACGGGCCGAGGAGCGGGACCACCCGCTACAACCTCCTTCAAGGGGGTTGTTTACTTTATTAGAAAAAGTAAATTAGCTGGGGTCCAACCTCAGTAACCCTGCTGCTCCTCAGAATGAAGGGTTCCAAATCGCCACCATTGGCCTTAGGGCAGTATAAGCATGACATGACCGGAAGCATCATGCAAAGCTAAATCACACTTGGCTCTGACTGTGTAGAAAGAAGTCCCAGAAATCCCTCCCTCATTTCTCTTATCTTGTCTCATACTGCAATATATATTGTCAGACATACATAAATAATTCTTCTATCTGTGTCCCTGGACATGTTGCAGACTTCAGATCAGACATGTCGCTTGCTACTAGGCAAATGACTGCAGGACAAGACCTCCCCCAATAATCTGACTGCAGAAGGAGACAAAGCTTGTTAAAGGGATTGTCTCACTACAAGATTAGCCTCGATTGAACATGTAGGGACCGGTAATTGAAGATTTTTTCCAAATATATTGTTTTATTTTTTGGGGGGGCTTTGTTGAGGAGATAGGTTAGGTTGCCGTCTGGTTCTCCCCTTCTTTCTCTGCTCTGTCTGTCTGTCTGTCTGCCTCTAATAGCAGGGATGACCTGTCTGTCTATCTGCCTCTCATGCGTGGATGCTGTTTGCTGCCTAGGCTCAGTGGCTGGAGGTTCAGTGGCTCCTTTACGCCAGGTCGTCTGGCTTGTAGCCAACATTCCTGGCAGACGCCTCTAGTGTAGTGGACACTGTTTGCGCCTAGGCTCTGGGCTGTCGAGGTCAGTGGACCTTCTGTAGCCGGACGTCTGGCTGTAGCCCAATTGTCCTGCAGACGACTATGATGTGTGGACACATTTTTAGCCGCCTAGGTCGGGCTGTGAGGTGCTGGTGGGGCTCTGTAGCCGGGTCTCTGGCTGTAGCCCAATGTCTGCAGGTTCCTTGATGTGGTGGACGCTCGTTTGCCGCTCTGCGCTCGGCTGTGAGGTCAGTGGGCTCCTGTAAACCAGACGTTGGCTGTAGCCCAACATGTCTGCAGATGCCTCTAATGTGTGGACGCTGTTTAGCCGCCCTAGTCTCAGGCTGTTGGGGTCAGTGGACTACTGTAGCTGGATGTCTGGCTGTAGCACAATGTCCTGCAGACGCCTCAGATTGTGTGGACATGTTTGCCGCCCCTAGGCTAAGGCTCGTGGGGTAGTTGGACTCCTGTAGCCGGTAGGTCTGGCCTGTAGACACAATGTCCTCCAGACGCCCAGATGTGTGGATCAACTGTTGCCGCCCTAGGCTCAGGCTGTTGGGTCAGTGGACTCTGTAGCTGGATGTCTGGCTGTAGCACAATGTCCTCCTGTGACGCCTCTGATGTGTGGACACTGTTTGCTGCCACTAGGCTCAGGCTGTGAGGCCAGTGGACTATCCCTGTAGGCCGGACGTCTGGCTGTAGCCCAATTGTCTGCAGACGCCTCTGATGTAGGACACTGTTTGCTGCCCTAGGGCTTCATGCTGTGGAGTCAGTGGACTCTGTGCCGGACGTCTGGATGTAGCCCAATGTGCTCCAGACGCCTCTGATGTGTGGACACTGTTTGCCGCCCCTAGGCTCGGGCTGTGAGGTCAGTGGACTCCTGTAGCCGGACGTCGGGCTGTAGCCCAATGTGCTGCAGACGCCTCTGATGTGTGGACACCTGTTTGCCACCCCTAGGCTTGGGCTGTGAGGTCAGTGGACTCCTGTAGCGGAACGTATGGTGTAGCACAATGTCCTGGCAGATGCCTCTGATGTCGTGGACACTGTTTGCCGCCTAGGCTCGGGCTGTGAATCACCCACAACCTACCCCCCCCCCCCCCCCCCCCCCCCCCCCCCCCCCCCCCCCCCCCCCCCACCCCCCCCCCCACACCCCCCCCCCCCCCCCCCCTTGGTCAGTGGGACTCCGTAGCCTGAACGTCTGGCTTTAGCCCAATGTCATGCAGACACCTATGATGTGTGGACGCATGTTTGCCGCCCTAGCTTGGGCTGTTGAAGGTCAGTGGACTCTGTAGCTGGTCGGTATGGTGTAGCCCAATGTCACTGCAGACGCTCTCTGATGTATGGAAACTGTTGCGCCTAGGTTCGGGCTGTGAGGTCAGTGGACTCCTGTAGCCAGACGTCTGGCTGTAGCCCAATGTCCTGCAGATACCTCTGATGTGTGGACACTGTTTGCCGCCCTAGGCTCGGGCTGTGAGGTCTCTTGCAGTACAGGATGGGTCACTCCGCACCATTCCTCCCATCAGACGATGCGTCCGTGCACAGGTCTCCTCCGCGCTCCTCTATTCCAGGTCCTCATCGTTCTCCCAACCACCGGGACACAACGGAGAACAGCGCTGACATCTCGGCCTCGGCACGGAGCGATCTCCGAAGCCATAACCCAAGGTCTCTGAGGTCCAGGATTGTGTCCTTCTCCATATGTGACCAGTGGTGATACCTGGTGACGAGCAGGAGGCAGCGCACAATCATCCTGCAGCACCGCAGCCGAGCTCTGAGGCTTCATGCGGCCAAAACACTTTGCTGTCAGTCCGGCTCTTCTGCCCCCACAGATTGAAGCGAGGGGCAGGACAATCTCATCACCTGCAGATCTTACCGCCTCTGACTACTTCCCCGACCTGCAGATCCTCGCAGCCTGTCCCTCCTGGTGCTGTAGTTTCAGTGATGAGGGGTGTAGATCCGGCCTTTTATATGTGGAGGTAGCTGACACCAGTGCAGAGAAAAATTTGGGAGATCCTTCATTCCAGCAATCAGACCCAGCAGTTTCACCCCCAACACACGGAGCACTTGGGGACCCATCTGAATAATATCCCGTCACATAGAATATCCCTTTAAGCCTTCAGATCTGAATCCTCATTGCTGTGTCCCATGTTACTTGTAAGTATCACATTAGTCTCCGCGGCTCAGGGGCCGAATCTTCTATTTATCTACATTGCACTTCATTTGCCATTTTCCAGCCGCTCTGAATCCCTTTATAGCTCATCTATTCTTTTTTATGTTAATTAGCCGACACAGTGTCATGTAGTAGGGTCATTAATAAAATGCTGATCCCTGGGGTCCCCGCTGCTGTGCAAACCCTGTCACACCAAGTCAGCCCATCCCTGGAAAATGACTGTCACCTATTACAGTCCAAACTGTTTTATCGCCCCTGATTAAAGGGATGTTCCCACCGTGGAATATGATCTCCTATCACTAGGATATATTTATAGGGTAAGCCATCAAAATCTGAAAGGTGAAGGTCCCATCTCTGGGAAAGGGCTCCTGAAAGTATAGGCTCAGAATGAACTTCCTGTTCAGGCTATGGGTGGTTCTACAACTTCAGGATCCCACTTCCTGTTAAGGCTGTGGGTGGTTCAACAGCTTCAGACTCCCACTCTCTATTCAGGCTGTGGGTGGTTCTACAGCGTTGATTAACATTTCAGCTCTGCTATGCCAAGATAACCTCTTAGAGGATCATTGATGATGGAGGGGTTTTAACAGCGGCTCTAAGAAACCTATAGAGTTACAGAACTTTGGGAAACCTTTTTAACAAAAAGTAAAAAATTAAGAAAACCACTTTAATTATTGGGACACTAAATCTTCAGACTCTGGGGCTGTCCAAATCCAACCTCACTACCTGTAGTCTTGACCCACTGCCATCCCACCTCATCCCTGACCTCGGTGCTTCTATCGTCCCTGCCCTCACCCATCTCTTCAACCTATCAATAACCTCTGGCATCTTCCCTTCTGCCTTTAAACACGCTACTATCACTCCGATCCTAAAAAAAACAACCCTTGACCACACTTCTCTGTCCAACTATCGCCCCATCTCACTGCTCCCTTTTGCTTCCAAACTCCTCGAGCAGCACGTCTATCTTCAGCTGTCCTCCCACCTCTCCTCCAACTCTCTTCTTGACCCACTACAATCTGGTTTTCGACCCCATCACTCTACTGAAACCGCCCTAACCAAAGTCACTAATGACCTAGTAACTGCTAAAGCCTCACGCCACTACTCTGTGCTCCTCCTCTTAGACCTGTCCTCTGCCTTTGACACTGTCGACCATTCCCTCCTGCTACAAATCCTCTCCTCCCTCGGCATCACAGACTTGGCCCTTTCCTGGATCTCCTCATACCTCACTGATCGGACTTTCAGCGTCTCTCATTCTTGCTCCACCTCCTCCCCCCGGCCTCTCTCTGTTGGTGTCCCCCAAGGGTCAGTCCTGGGTCCACTACTCTTCTCTATCTACACCCTTGGCCTCGGTCAGCTCATAGCCTCACATGGCTTTCATTACCACCTGTATGCTGATGATACCCAACTCTACATCTCTGGCCCAGATGTCACTTCTCTACTCTCCCGGATCCCTGACTGTCTGTCCTCCATTTCCTCCTTCTTCTCATCACGTCTCCTAAAACTAAATGTAGAGAAAACTGAACTCATCATCTTTCCACCGTCCAACTCTATCCCTCCCCCTGATCTCTCTATTACAGTCAACGGCTCTACACTTTCACCGTCCCGCAAGTCCGCTGTCTTAGGGGTAATCCTAGACTCATGCTTTATCTTTCAAACCACACATCCAAACCCTCACCTCTGCTGCCGCCTGCACCTGAAAAAACATCTCTCGCATCCGCTCGTTCCTCGGCTATGACACTACAAAAAATGCTGGTCCATGGCCTTGTCATCTCCTGCCTAGACTAACTGCAACATCCTTCTCAGAGGCCTCCCAGCTAGCACCCTCGCTCCCCTCCAATCCATCCTTAACTCTGCTGCCCGTCTTATCCACCTCTCTCCTCGCTACTCCTCTGCCTCTCCCCTCTGCCAATCCCTTCACTGGCTTCCCATTACCCAGCGCATTAATTTCAAGCTACTAACCATGACATACAAGGCTCTCCATGACCTCTCCCTCCATACATCTCTGCCCTAATTCCAAATATCTCCCCTCACGCACTCTCCGCTCCTCACAGGACCTTCTCCTCTGCTCTCCCCTTATCAGCTCCTCACACAACCGTCTCCAAGACTTCTCCCGTGCTTCACCCACACTCTGGAACTCACTGCCCCAACACATCAGACTCTCCTCCACTCTCACCAACTTCAAAAGTAACCTGAAAACCCACTTCTTCAGGCTTGCCTATAACCTTCACTAAACTTGTCACTACTTCCTCCACAGACATGTCTGCCCCTCACCTCCTGTCTCTTTTCCCCTCCTTGTAGATTGTAAGCCCTCGCGGGTAGGGTCCTCTCTCCCTCTGTCGCGCCAATTGTCATTAATCACTTATCATTGTACTCGCTTGACTTATGTATTGTATGTAACCCCCTCGAATGTACAGCGCCCTGGAATCAATGGCGCTTTAAAATAAATAATAATAATAATAATTTAAGCAATTCTTGGGTCAAGATTCCTGCAGAGGGATACAGAAGATAAATCCTTACTTATTATAGATTTTGGCTGCAGTTGTTAAAGCTAAAAGTGGACACCAGGTAAGTTTAGGGGGCAATTACTTTTATCGTATAGGCCCATTTGGTTTGGATAACTTTTCTCTAAAAATTGGTGGACGGGGCAATTTTTTTTCCCCACAGCACGAAAGGGGCAGGGGAACTTTGGAGGGGTTTCCCTTTTATTGTGCGCGGGAAAAGGGTTATATGATGTGAGTGCTGAGTCGTGCAAAAAAAAAATTTACCAGAATTCTCCCCTCTTTTCCCTTTAAGTTAGCTTTTTCCAAAAACAGGCCGGGCTCTGTTTCCCCTTGAGATGAACTTTTGGGGCGAGAGGAAAAAATTGTTTTTATAAAAGAAGGAAAGAGGGGTTTTAAATTGGTATTTTTTTTTGTACAAAAAAGGGAAAAAGTATGAGGGTTTTTTTTATTTTTTTTATACCCATATGTTCCCTTTTTTTTTTTGTCAAAAGAATATTTTTGCACTCTAGCACACTCAGAGGTCGGCCTTGGTTTTTGCAAAATTTCTGGGACATAATTTTCTGATTTAATGGTTGGTTTTCTTTCACCCTTTTTTACACCCAGAGGTCCCCCCACGGTTTTTGCAATGGCACATAATTTATACCTCTGATTCTATGGTTGATATTCTGCACTCTAGCACACCAATAGGTCACGCTTGGTATTAAAAGTGCTGCACATAATTTTATCTCTGATTCTATCATTGATATTCTGCTCTCTAGCACACCAAGAGGTCTGCCATGGTACTGCAAGTACTGCACACAATCTCTGATTTTCTCATTCATGTTCTTTACTTTTCCACTCCAGGGGGTTCCACCCGCTATTGGGAAGGTTTCTTTGTCCCTAATTTTTAAACCTGACCTTGCTTCGATATTTTTCACTCTAGCACACCAAAAAGGTCAAACATTGGTTAAATTTCAAGTACTGCCCCAAAAAACTTGATTTTTTTCCTTGATATTTGCTCCTAGGGACACCAAAGGGGCTTGCCTTTGGGACTGGGAATACTGACACAATCCTGATTTTTTTTGGTTTATATTCTGCAACTAGCGCACCCAAAAGGTCAGCCCTGGTGTTGGGAAGTACTTTCCAAATTTTTTGATTCCCCTCATTGATAAAATTTGCACTCTAAGGGACACCCAAGAGAACAGTCTTTGGGATTACAAGTGAGCAATTAATTTTTTTATTTTCTATTGGTGGGTTTTGTACTTTCCACTTCAGGAGGGCAAACCACGCTATTGCAAATGCTTTTCCCTAATTTTAAAACTCTGATCCTATCTTCAATATTTTTCCTTCCTACACACCAAGAGGTCAGCCTTGGTATTGCAAATACTGGATATAATCTCTGATTCTTTCATTGATATTCTGCACTCTAGCACCCAAGAAAGGGCGGGATTGGTTTTTGCAATTTTCTGCAAAACCCAACTCTGATTCATCATTGATAAATTTTGCCCCTTAGTACACCAAGAGGTCAAGCATAGTATTGTTGCAATTTTATTTAACCTCTTACAGTTATGTCAGTCATAATATTTTGACTCTTCATCTTTTCCTGTCATCCTTCCAAGAGCCAGAACTTTTTTTTTTTTACCCCAACATAACCCGATGACGCAGTTTTACAAGATGAAATTTTTGTTTTCTTGGGAATTTAACAGCGGTACCCAAATTTTCTTTCACTTAAAAAAAAAATGTTTATTTGTAAAATTAAGTTTTAATAATTTGTATTATTTGTCATACTTTTAAAACTTTTTTTTTACTTGTTAATTTTTGTCCTTTTGGGGGGGTTTTATCGCTTTACACCCCTCTTTATTTAAAATAAAAAAATGCAGAAGGGGTGTCCCCCTGATGGTGCTTGTTTGTTCTTGAAAAAGCAGAGAGTATTTGAAACCAAATTTCATAACAACTAAAAGCCTTTTTTGGGTTTCCAGCAGCAAAGGTAACATTCGGGGACCCCCCCAGTTTTGCATATGAAGTTTGGGAAAACGGGGGGAGGGGAAATATGTGGGATCATGTGGCATCTTAAAAGGGTTTAAAAAGCAGGGATCAAAATCTGGGGCCCGATTTTCTATTGTAAAACGGGGGGTGGGGGAGTTGTAATTTAAATTTCCTGAAACCCCTTCTAAACCCCCCTTTTCCCATTATTTAAATTTTTGTTTTGGTAACTTAAAACTTTTAAGGGAATATTCCCAAAAAAATGACTTTTTTTTTGGGGAGTACCATGCCCCTTTCCCCATTTGTGCTGTTAGGGGTGAAACCCTCCCTTCAGGGGTTATTTTAATGCAAAGCTCCAAAAACCCCCATCTAGTGGCAGGAATTAAAATGTTTCAAAAATCTACCCTTTTCTGCTCTTTACTAAGTTTAAAGTTTTTTTTTCATTTTTCAAAGGTTAGCTTTCAATAAAGTGGACAGGTAAAAAGAAATTTTTTTTTCCAAAAACATTAGTCCCTTTATTTTTTCTTTTTTAAAGGGGAAAAAAGAATTTTTTTTTTTTCTCTTGGGTTTCCCCACAGGGAAATTTTTGGTTACCCTGGGCCATATCTCTTCTTTCGGGTTTTTGAGCAAATCAGGGGAAATGATTGGGCACCATTTTTCAGGGGCAGCTCACCCGAGCAGGCTAATTATCTCTTACAAGAAATTTGCTTTTGTTTACAGATAAGGGGAATTGCTTTCACTCCTCCCGAGTGGGGGTTAAATGGAAGGTTAATTTTCTGCACTGCTCTTTGTAATTCTCAGCTTTTACATAGAAGCTAAATAGGAAAACACTGCTAAGAACCCCCCACAGCCTGAGGAGAACCCAAAACGGGAAAAAAAAAAAAACGGGTTGTAAAATGTTTAAAACGGCATGGGGGAGGGAAAACCCCCTTTTAAAAGGGGGTTTTCCCCCACAGTTTCAGGGGTTTTAGAGGCCCAAAAAACCCCTTTAGACTCCGCACTTCCTGATCAAAGGGTGTGGGGGGGTTTCCAAAAGGGATTTTATTGGGGTATCTACCCCGGGTATTTCCCGTGAAAACTGATGTGAGTGCAACGGATTTATAAAGTGTAGTACATGAGGCTACAGAGCTCTAAAAAAGTGTTTATTTAGCTGAATGAGAGGCTTTCAAAGTCCTTGACTAAGAAAGGGCCCTGCAGGGGGGTACTCAAACCCTGGTCAGAACTGACTGACTGATTGACAGTAAAGTAATGAAAGATAAGAGAGGGTATGAAGAGGTGGGGAGAGAGGTGGTTGTAACCAGTGAAACTTGTGTGCTCTAAGAGGAGATAAAATCTTTATTCCTTGAACAAAGAAAAATCAAAAAAGCAAAGTATTTAGAAAAAGTCTTCAATTATTTGTCCCAACTTGTTAAAAGCCAATCATTGCAGTGATTTTTTTGCCCCTAAAATCTAATTTTTTGAATTTTTTTCCCGTAAAATTTTGGGCACAAACCCTTTTCTTACAAATGTAAAACTTTTTCTAATAATAGGAATTTTTAAAACAACCCCATTTTTATTTTTAAAAATTGGGAAATTTTTTTCCCATTCCCTCCACAAAATCCAAAGTGCGGCAGCGGACCCTATTCCACCGCTCATACCCGTAAACCCTTACTGGAGCACCTGATGAAAAATCAGCACCAGATCTGCAGAGAGTCATTATCTCCACATCAAGGACATCAATTATTTCTAGGGGCAGTCGTATAATTACAGGGCAGTCCTCTGCATTCTCTCTGCTAATGGAATAGAAATAGGCGGCGGAATAAAAGCATTATCCTCCCGGATATCATAGACAAAGCAGAATAACGAGGGAAGGCAAAAAAACAGTATAGGATGTATAAAACGGGAAATTTCAATTGTTTATTCCCCTTGGGAGCACTTTAGACCCATCTCCCGAAAAAAGGGGTGACTGGGGGGGGGGGGGACCCCCTTTAAACTCTAATGTGGCTGGGCTATTTTAACAGCATTAAGGACCCCTGTTCAAAGCAGATCTCTGGCCAAACCTCCCTCTCAGGGCACAAGACTTACAGCAGGCCACACCTCTAACTGTGCCAAAACACATGACATCACACCAGACCACACCTCTAACTGCGCCAAAACACATGACATCACACCAGACCACACCTCTAACTGCGCCAAAACACATGACATCACACCAGACCACACCTCTAACTGCGCCAAAACACCCTTACCCTCACACCCGGGCCCCACCTCTAACTGTACCAAAACACATGATGTCACAAAAGACCACACCTCTAACTGAGCCAAAAGACATGACATCCCACCAGACCAAAACCCTAACTTTCGCCAAAGCAAAAGTACATCACACCAGACCACACCTCTAACTGCGCCAAAACACATGACATCACACCAGACCACACCTCTAACTGTACCAAAACACATGACATCACACCAGACCACACCTCTAACTGCACCAAAACACGTGACATCACACCAGACCACACCTCTAACTGCACCAAAACACATGATGTCACAAAAGACCACACCTCTAACTGCGCCAAAACACATGACATCACACCAGACCACACCTCAAACCCTTTCGCCAAAAACACGTGCATCACACCAACCCCACCCCTAAATGCACCCAAAAAACGTGACATCACCCAGGGCCCCCACCTCTAACCCCGTACCAAAACACAGACCTCCCCAGGAAAACCACACCTCCCAACTGCAACCCAAAACAAAGTGACATCACCCCAGGGCACACCTCTAACTGTAACCCAAAAAAAAATGGGGGGCATCACACCAGACCACACCTCTAACTGCACCCCAAAAAAACTTTACACACCCCAGACCCCCCCTCAAAATGCACCAAAAAAAACATACTCAAAAAAAGACCAAAACCCTCTAAATTTCGCCCCAAAAAACATGACGTCACACCAGACCACACTCAAATGCCCAAAACACCCTGACGCCACCAGACCAACCTCTAACTGCGCCCAAAAAACATGACTCACACCAACCACACCTCTAAATCGCCAAACCATGACGTCACACCAGACCACACCTCTAACTGCGCCAAAACACATGACGTCACACCAGACCACACCTCTAAAAAGCGCCAAAACCCCGTACAAACACACCAGACCCCACCCTAACTGCCCAAAACACGATGTCAAAAAGACCCCCCCCCTCTAACTGGCCCAAACACATGACGTTTACACCAGCCCCAAACCTCTAACCGTGCCAAAACAAAATGACGTCAAAACCAGACCAAAACCCCTAACGGGCCCCAAAAAACCCTGACCTCACACCAGACCACACCTCTAGCCCCGGGCCCAAAAAACAATGACGTCACCCAAAAAACCACAACCCCTAAACTCCAAAACACATGACATCACACCAGACCACACCTCTAACTGCGCCAAAACACATGATGTCACAAAAGACCACACCTCTAACTGTGCCAAAACACATGACGTCACACCAGGCCCCCCACCTCAACTGTGGGCCCAAAAAACATGACAAACAACCCCCGACCACACCCTAACGCACCAAAAAAACTTTAAAGTCAAAAAAAGACCACACCTCTAACTGCACCAAAACACATGACATCACACCCGACCCACACCCTACCGCCAAAACACATACGTCCCAAAAAAACCACCCTCTAACGGGGCCAAAACACATGAAACACACCAGGGCCAACCTCTAACTGTGCCCCAAAAAACATGACAACACCCAGCCACACCTCAACGTCCCCAAAAAACATGACATCACCCAACCACAACCCCTTAACGCGCCAAAAAAACATGAAAATCACCCCAAAAACCACACCTTTTAAAATGGGGGCCCAAAAAACCCTTCATCCAAACCAAACCACACCTCTAACTGTGCCAAAACACATGACATCACACCAACCCCCACCCCAACTAAGCCAAAAAAAAATAACCCTCAAAACCCGACAACCCCCCTCTAACTGCGCCAAAACACATGACATCACACCAGACCACACCTCTAACTGCTCCAAAACACTTGACATCACACCAGGCCACACCTCTAACTGCACCAAAACACATGACATAACACCAGGCCACACCTCTAACGTGGGCCCAAAAAACAGGGCAAACACACCCGAACCCCACCTCAACCCGCCCCAAAACACATGGGCATCAAACCATAAAACCCCACCTCAAACTGCACCAAAACCATGAAAATCACACCAGACCCCCCCCTCTAACTGTCCAAAACACAGACGTCAAAAAAGACCACAAACCTCAAAATTTTGGGCCCAAAAACAAAACTCAAAATCAACCCACCTCTAACTGTGCCAAAACACATGACGTCACACCAGGCCCCCCCCCTAACGTGCCCAAAAAACCCTGACATCACACCAAACCCCAAACCCCTAAATGTGCCAAAACACATGACGGCACACCAACCCCCACCCCAACTGTCCAAAACACATGAAGTACCCAAAAAACCACACCTCTAACTTTTGCCAAAACCCCATGACCCAACCAAAACCCGGCCCAAAAACCCCTAACGGGGTCAAAACACATGACAAACACAAACCCGACCCCCACCTCTAACTGTGCCAAAACACATGACATCACACCCGTCCACACCTCTAACTGCGCCAAAACACATGACATCACACCAGACCACACCTCTAACTGCGCCAAAACACATGGGCTTTACCACAACCCCCAAACCCCAACGGGCCCAAAAAAACATGACAATTTCACCAAAACCCCACCTTAACGTGCCAAAAACCCATGGGCGTCACAAAAGACCACACCTCTAACTGTGCCAAAACACATGACATCACCCCAGGGGGCACACTCTAACGGGCCCAAAAAAAACATCACACCAGGCCCCACACCTCTAACTGTGCCAAAACACATGACATCACACCAGACCAACCCTAACTGGCAAAAAACAAACATCACCCAGGCCCCCACCTCTAACGGGGCCCAAAAAACCCCCATGTTTACACCAGGCCAAAACCTCAAAATGCGCCAAAAACATGACAAACACCAAACCCCAACCCCCCCCCCCCCAAAAAACCCCGCGCCAAAACACATGCTCACCCAGACCAAAACCTCTAACTGTGCCAAAACACATGAAGTCACAAAACCAAAACCTCAAACTGCCCAAAACACCCTGAACCCTCACACCAGACCCACCTCTAACGCCCAAAACACAAGAAAACACCCCAACCACACCTCTAACTGCCCCCAAAACACAGACATTTTCAAACCCAAACCCCACCCTAACTGTGCCAAAACACATGAAGTCACAAAAGACCACACCTCTTAAATGGCCAAAAAAACCCGGGCATCCCCCCCAGGCCCACCCTTTAACGGGGCCAAAAAACATGAAAACTACACCAGACCACACCTCTAACTGCGCCAAAACACATGACATCACCCCAGACCACACCTCTAACTGCGCCAAAACACATGACATCACACCAACCACACCTCCCAACGTGCCCCAAAAAACTATTTACAAAAACCACACCCCTTTCCTTTTCCAAAACACCCTGACTTAAATCCAGGCCCCCACCCTAACTGGGGCCCAAAAAACCCGGGCAACACACCAACCACCCTCTAAAATGTGGCCCCCCAAAAAAAAACCCCTAAAAACCCTCCCCCACCCCGACCACACCCCTAACTGGGCCCAAAAACAACTTAACACCAGGGCCCCACCTCAAAAGGGGGCCAAAACACATGACATCACACCAGGCCCCAAACCCCTAACTGCCCTAACCCATGACATCACACCAGACCACCCCTCTAACTGCGCCCAAAAAACATGACATCAAAAAAGAAACCCCACCCCTAATGCGGGGCCCCCAAAAACATACAAATCACCCCATGCCACACCTCTAACTGCGCCAAAACACATGACATCACACCAGACCACACCTCTAACTGCGCCAAAACACATGACATCACACCCGTCCACACCTCTAAACTGCCCCCAAAACCCAGACACACACCAACCACAACCCTAACTGCGCCAAAACAAGGGGAATCACACCAGACCACACCTCTAACTGCGCCAAAACACATGACATCACACCAGACCACACCTCTAACTGCGCCAAAACACATGACATCACACCAGACCACACCTCTAACTGCGCCAAAACACATGACATCACACCAGACCACACCTCTAACTGTGCCAAAACACATGACTTTTCCCCCCGACCCCCCCTCTAAAGCGCCAAAAAAACAAGACCCTCACACCCGACCCCAAACCCCTAAAATGGGGCCCAAAAAACCGGGCATCAAACCCGACCACACTTCTAACGCCCAAAACACATTTACCCTCACACCCGACCACACCTCAACCCGGGGCCAAAACACATTTACACAAAAGGGGACCACACCTCAAAATCGCCAAAACAATGACATCACACCAGACCACACCCAACTGCGCCCCAAAAAAACATGACGTCAAAACCAACCCCACCTCTAAAAATGCGCCAAAAAACCCCTGACAAAAAACACCGGACCAAAACCTCCCAACGGGGCCAAAACAAAATGACAACACCCCCGGGCCCCACCCTAACTTTCCAAAACCAAGACATCACACCAGGGGCCCCACCTCTAACTGTGGGCCAAAAAAAAATGGGCATCACACCAAATCACACCCCCTAACCCGTGGCCAAAAAACATGACATCCACCCAAACCCCAAAATCTAACTGTGGGCCAAAAAAACCCCTGAATCACAACAGACCTCACCTCTAACTGTGCCAAAACACATGACATCACCCCAGACCACACCTCTAGCTGCGCCAAAACACTGGGCAAACACCCCAACCACACTCCCTAACGCACCAAAACACAGAAAATCACACAGGGGCCCCCACCTCTTACTGTGCCAAAACAAAACATCACCCCAACCACCCCCTCTAACTGCCGGGCCCAAAAAACCTTTAAATTTCACCAACCACACCTCTAACTGTGCCAAAACAAACCCTCACAAAAACCAAAAACCCCCTAACGTGCCAAAACACTGACATCAAAACCAAACCCCCCCAAACCCCCCTTTTAACTGTGCCAAACCCCCTGACTCCACCAGCCACACCTCTAACTGGCCAAAACACGACATCCCAAAAAACCCAAGGGGGGCCCCACCCTAACGCGCCAAAACCCCATGAAAATCACACCCGAAAAACACCCCAAAATGCGGCCAAAAAACAGAAATCACACAAAAACCACACCTCTAACTGCGCCAAAACCCATGACGGGCAAAACCAACCCCCACCCTTTTTAAAATGTGCAAAAACATGACATCACACCCCTCCAAAACCTCTAACTGGGGCCAAAAAAACCCCGAAAAATCACACCCGTCCACACCTCTAACTGCGCCAAAACACATGATGTCACAAAAGACCACACCTCTAACTGTGCCAAAACACATGACATCACACCAGACCACACCTCTAAATGGCCCAAACCCCATGACATCCCACCCATGCCACAAACCCCAAAATGCGCCAAAACACATGACATCACACCAGACCACACCTCTAACGCGGGCCCCCAACCCCAAGACCCTCACACCCCAAACCCCACCCCTAACTGCGAGAAAACACATACATCCCACCCAAACCCCATCTCTAACTGCGCCAAAACACAGACACACAAACCCGACCACAAACCCCTAACGCGCCCAAAAAACAAGACATCACCCCCGGGGGCCACACCTCAACTGCGCCAAAACACAACAAACACACCAAAACCCCCCCCTCTAATGTGCCCAAAAACCCCAAAAACGGGCACAAAAGACCACACCTCTAACTGGGGGCCAAAACCCCATGACATCACACCCGCCACCACCTCTTTTAAAAGCGGCAAAACAAAATATGTCACAAAAAACCACACCTTAACTGTGCCAAAACCAAAACATCACAAAACCCAAACCCCACCTCAACTGCGCCAAAACACATGACCGGGCCCAGCCCAACCTCTAACTTTCGCCAAAAAACATGACATCACACCGGACACCCCACCTCTAACTGCGCCAAAACACAAGACATCAACCCCCCACCAAAACCCCTAAAATGGGGCCAAAACACATGACATCAAACCCCCTCCACACCTCTAACGCGGGCCCAAAAAACAGGGTGTCACAAAAGACCACACCTCTAACTTTTCCAAAACACATGAAAACACACCAACCCCACCTCTAAATTGCCAAAACCCTGACTTCAACCAGACCCACACCTCTAACTGCTCCAAAACACATTACACGACCCCTCCACACCTCAAAATTTCGGGCCAAAACACATGACATCACACCAGACCACGCCACTAACTGCGCCAAAACACATGACAAAACCCCCTCCACACCTCTAAAATGCGCCCAAAACACATGGGTTTTTCAAAAAACCCCCACCTTTTAAAATGTGCCAAAACCATGACAAAAAACCCCCCAACCCGACCCCACCTCTAACCCGGGGCCAAAACCAGACAACGACCCATGGCCCCCAAACCCTAAATGCGCCCAAAACACATGGAAAATCACACCAGACCAAAACCTCAAAATGCCCAAAAAAACCTGAATCCCCACCATACCACACCCCCTAACTCCCCAAAAAACATGACATCAAAACCCCGACCCCCACCTCTAACTGTGCCAAAACACATGACATCACCCCAGGCCACACCTCTATCTGCGCCAAAACACATGAACACAAAACCCGACCACACCTAACGTGCCATAACCCATGACCCCAAAAACAGGAAACCACACCCCAACTTTTGGGGAAAAAAACCTGACATCACACCGACCACATCTCTAACTGTGCCCAAAAAACCTTTACATCCCCCCAACCACATCTCTAACGGGCCCAAAAAACCCTGACATCCACCAACCCCCACCTCTAACTTTCGCCAAAACAAAATGACAAAACCCCCCACCAGAAACCCCACCTCTAACGTGCCAAAAAACAGACACACACCAACCACAAACCCCTAACTTCCAAAACACAGACATTCCCCACCAAAAAAAACCCCCCCCCCCCCCCCCCCCCCCCCCCCCCCCCCCCCCCCCCCCCCCCCCCTCTAACCCGCCCAAAAAACCCCTGACGTCACAAAAACCCCCCCCCCTAACTGTGCCAAAACACAACATCCCCCAGGGGGCCCCCACCTCTAACTGTTTCCAAAAAAAACCCAAAAAAAAAAAAAAGGGGGGGAAAAAAAAACAAACCCCCAGGCCCCACCTCTAACTCGCCAAAAAACATGACATCACCCCCCAGACCACACCCTAAAACCTTTTTTCCCCCCCCAAAAACCCTTAAAATCACCCCCGACCACACCCCCTAACTGCCCAAAACACATGACATTACCCCAAAAACCACACCCAACTGTGCAAAACACATACGTCACAAAAAAACCACACCTCTAACTGTGCCAAAACACAGGGAACCCCCCAAAGGGCCCCACCTCTAACGGGCCAAAACACATGAAAATCACCCAAGGGCCAACAAACCCCTAACTGTTCCCCAAACCCCTGACATCACAACCCCAAACCCACCTCAAAATGTGCCCAAAAAACATGACAAACACACCCGGGGCCCACCTCTAAAATGCGCCAAAACACATGAAATCCCCACCAGAACCAAAACCCTAACGCGCCAAAACACATGCCCTCACAAAAAAAACCACACCTCTAACTGCGGGCCCCAAAAAAACCCTACAACAAACCCCCCCCACACCTCTAAATGCGCCAAAAAACATTAAATCAAACCAACCACACCCCCTAAATGCGCCAAAACACATGACATCACCCCAGGCCACACCTCTAACTGAGCCAAAACACATAAAATCACACCAACCCCACCTCTTTAAACCGCCCAAAACAAAAAGACATCACCCCAGGGCCCCACCCTAACGCACCCAAAACCCCATTTAAGTCACCACAGGGCCCCAAAATCCCAACTTTAGGCCCCCAAAAACTGACAACAAAACCATACCACACCCAACTGCACCAAAACACAGACATCACACCAGACACACCCCTAACTGCCCAAAAAAACATAAAACACAAACCCGAAACCACACCTCTAACTGTGCCAAAACACATGACATCACACCAGGCCACACCTCTAACTGTGCCAAAACACATGACATCACACCAGACCACACCTCTAACTGCGCCAAAACACATGACATCACACCAGACCACACCTCTAACTGCGCCAAAACACATGACATCACCCCCGGGCCCCACCTTTTAACTGCCCAAAACACAATGACATCACACCCAAAAACCACACCTCTAACGCGCCCCAAAAAAAATACGCACACCCGACCCCACACCTCTAACTGCCCAAAAACCCCCTGACATCACCCCCGGCCCCACCTCCCAACTGCGCCCAAAACACATGACATCCCACCAAACCCAACCTCTAACTTTCGCCAAAAAAACCTGACATCACACCAGACCACACCCTAACTTTGGGCCCTAACACATGACAAACACCCCAAAACCCCACCTTTTAACTGTGCCAAAACACAGGGCATCACGGAGACCAAAACTCCCAACTGTGCCAAAAAAAATGCTTCCCCCCAACCACATCCAAAATGCGCCCAAAAAACATGGGCATCAACCAACCCCCACCTCCCAACGCGCCAAAACACATGACAAACACACCAGACCACAACTCTAACTGCGCCAAAACACATTCATCACACCAAAACCCCACCCCTAACTTTGCCAAAAAAACATGACGTCACACAAAAACCCCACCTCTAAACTGGGCCAAAACACATTACATCAACACCAACCACAAACCCCAAAATTTGCCAAAAAAAATGGGCGTCACACCAGACCCACACCCCCAAACTGCGCCAAAACACATGACATCACACCAGACCACACCTCTAACTGCACCAAAACACATGACATCAGCCTAGACCACACCTCTAACTGTGCCCCAAAAAACCCTGACGTCCACCAAAAGACCCCCAAAACCCCTAAATGCGCCCAAAAAACCTTGAGTCCCCCCCCAGACCAAACCTAAAAGCACCAAAAAAATTTTCTTTGCCCCTCCTTAAGGGAGGCACGGTTCTCACTGATTTAAGCTTTACGAATACCCTACTGTCCCCCGGGCTTTTTTTAAAGGGAAAACCCTTTCCCCCCTCAGCAGTTTATTGGTGCCCTTTGAATTTTTTTTTTTTTAGGGATTTTTTGGGAAATTTTGCACCCGTTTTTACTTTTTTTCTTGTTTTGGGCTTTCCCA
>JAODAL010040595.1:0-36744 GCA_025379985.1 Phyllomedusa bahiana
TCCACTGATATTTGTATTAGATGTATGCTATTGCCTTACCAGTGTGCACCTATACCTTCATGCTTGGGTAACTTTGGACTTGTTCATTATTGGACATTTATTAATTTTTTTAAATTTGTTTAAGAATAAAGTATAACATTTTTTACTTTTGGGCAACTTTGGACATGTAGCGGACATCTTTTCTTCTATGTCATAGATAGGCCCTATTCCCCTAAATATTTATGGACTGCTAAAAAAGGGGTATGTCCCAAGGATTGGCGCATAGCAAATGGGGGTCCCAATATTCAAAAAGGGGTCCAAAAGTGATCAGGAAACTATAATCCGGTAATTTAACCTCTGTTGTAGTAAAAATGTTTGAAGTTTTCTCAGAGATGCTATCCTGGAGTTCTTACTGAAAATAAATGTATAAACGCCCGTTCCACAGCACGGGTTTATAAAAGGATCGGTCCTGTCAGACAAAATCTCACAGCTTCTATGAGGAATTCAGTGCTAGACTGGATCGGGGAAAAGGCACTGGATGTCATAAATCTAGATTTTACTAAAGCATTTGAAAATGGTGCCACATAAAAGGTTGGTTAAATAAAATGAGAATGCTTGGACTGGGGGAAAAATGTGTGCAAGTGGTTAAGCAACTGGCTCACTGATAGAAAACAAAGGGTATAAATAACGGTACATACTCAGACTAGCTGTTACTAGTCGGGTACCACAAGGGTCATATTGGGCCCCATCCTCTTTAACATTTTCATTAATGATTCTTACACGGGAAATTTACACAGTAAATATCGATCTTTGCAGATGATACTAAGCACTGTAAAGAAAATCAACACAAAAAGGGATTAATGTGTTTATTACAAAGGGATCTGGATAAGTTGGAGGCCTGGGCAGGAAATGGCAGATGAGGTTTTAATACAGATAAATCAAGGTTATGCACAGGGGGAGAAAAAAACCATACCATGATTACATGTAAAATGGAAAAATGCTGGGTAAATGTGACATGGAGAAGACTTGAGAATCCTGGTGGACAGTAAACTTAGTTGTAGCAGCCAGTGCAGACAGCAGCTGCCAAGGCAAATAGGATCATGGGTTGCATTAAAAAGGGGCATAGTGGCACAGGATGATATCATTATTCTCCCATTATACAAGTCACTGGTTAGACCACAACTGAATATTGTGTACAGTTTTGGGCACCAGTGCACAGGAAAGACATTGTAGAGCTTGGACAGGTACAAAGGGGGGGCAACAAAAATAATAAAAGGACTGGGTGGACTACAATACCCAAAAGATTAGCAAGATTAGGGTTTTTTTAGTTTAGAGAAGACGGCTTTGGGGGACATAATAAATATGTTTAAATACATCAAAGGTCAATAAGAGATCTCTCCCAAGATTTATTTATACCCAGGGGTGTATCTAGAAAAAAGGGGGGATCCTCTACGTCTTTAGGGAAAGAAAAATTTCTACATAAACATAGAAAGGGATTCTTTACTAAACAGCAGGGGAGACTGGAATTCTATGCCAGAGGGACTTGTCATGGTTAATTCAGTAACAGAGTTTTAAAAAGGGTTTTTGGGTGCCCTTTCCTGGAGCGTAATAATATAACAAGTTTTAGTGTCTGGATTCTGGAGAGGGTCATTGATCCCGGGATTTTTTCCGATTGCCAGATTGGAGTTGGGAAGGAATTTTTCCCTAAAATGAGGAGAATTGGCTTCTACCTCATTGGGGTTTTTTGCCTACCTCTGGATCAATACCTTAGCACAACTGGCTGAACTGGATGGACGTCTTGTCTTTTTTCAGCCTTACAAACTATGAAACTATGAAACTATAAGTACAAATAGGATGGGAATGTCTAGCCATCAAAATGCTCAGGAAAGGGTTGGGTTCTGTGTCTCAAAGATGAACATGTTTTGGTCTGACATGTGCATATCAACCCAAAAAGAAAAGTAAAAGACCTTGTGAAGATGCTAGCGGAAGCTGGTAAGATTGTGTCATTGTCCACAGTGAAACGAATAATGTATCCACATGGACTGAAAGGCCACTCTACCAGGAAGAAGCCAATACTCCAAAAGAAACATATAAAAGCTAAATTAATGTTTTTAAATGCACCCAGGAACAAAGAGCTACATTTTTGGAGACATTTCCTGCGGTCTAAGAAAACTAAAATTGAACTGCTTGACCATAATGACTATCGTTGTTTGGAGGAAAAAGGGAGACATTTGGAAACCTCAGAACACTGTCCCAACTGTGAAACACGGGCATCACAGCATCATGTTGTGGGGTTGTTTTGCTGCAGGAGGGACTGGTTCACAAAATAGATGTCATCATGAGGAAAGAAGATACTGAACCAACATCTCAAGACATCAGCCAAGAAGTGAAATCTTGGTTAGAAATGGGTCTTCCAAATGGACAATGATCCGAAGCAAACTGCTAAACTGGTGACAAAGAGGCTTAAGGATAACCAAGTCAATGTTTTGGAGTGTCTATCACAAAGCCTTGATCTCAATCCTATTGAAAATTTTTGGGCAAAGCTGAAAAATCAGGTGCGAACAAGGCGACCTACAATCATGGCTCAGTTACACCAATTCCTACCAACTACTGTGAGAAGCTTGTGGAAGGATATCCAAAACATTTTCCCCAAGTCATACAGTTTAAGGGCAATGCTACCAAATACTAATGAAATGTATTAAAGAAATCAATCTAACGCTGGTCTGATATAATCCAATTAGTCTGAAATATTCCAAAGAGGAAACCTGTATGCATTTTTTTTTTAAATTACAGTACTAAACTCCATCTCCTGCATCCTCTGAAGATCATGCCTGTGGTTGATCTTCTAACTGTGCAAGCTGTGGAGTTGGACCTGCACAATATGATTCTGGCGTTTACAGACTACAGCCACGGTACAATCTCCAGGGGATGGTCGTCTATCCCCCCAAAAAAAGGATTGTAAGTTGTGCTCTGTATTCCTCTTTTCCACCCCTTCCCCACCATTGTGTTATACATCCTAGTGTCAACACAAAATACAACCCCCACCTATCAACCCATAATCTCTCCATCTATCCATAGTCCACTCACCTACACCTATCACTCCATTCCACCTATCACCCCACAACCTTTCCACCTCCAGCTTTCACTCCATTCCACCTATCACCACCTCCTGCTATCACCTCAGAAACTCTCTACCTATTACCCCATAGTCCCCTCACCTCCACCAATCACCCTATAACCTTTCCACCTGCACTTATCACCCCACCACCTCCCCACCTATTACCCCATTTGGAGTTTGTACAGAGGTGGCCACAGGTAGGGAAGTGCTAAAAAAAATAGAATTCTAAGATGTTTTTGTGGTAAATTTTGCAGGGACAAGCCATGACCAGGAGAAGTCATCATGGAGGTCTGGACAGAATGGAGAAGAAAAGGTAAAAATAAAAATTCTAGTCATAGAAGATGTCTCTATTGAGTCCCTAGGTGTAACTGCACTGTAGTTAAACATCTACAGAGCCTGTGCACACTGGTATCTATGTGGTGACTTATGGTGGTAATATACAGTCTGCAGGAAGCCTGTGTACAGTGGTATTTACTACTATATGGTCATTGTGTAAGATATGTATAATTGTGAATAATCTGTAAATGTGATTTATGAAGAAATATGTGTATATTAAACTGATACTGTATATGTAATTGTAAGTAAAAAAGTTATCCAAAATGGCTGCTATATGTAATTGTAAGTAGAAAGTTATCCAAGATGGCTGCTGGGTTTGAAAAGACTTCAAGCATACACACATAATGTTTAATCTGAGTATCTGCATTTCTAAATAGGTATTGTCTAGTTAGATTGAGTCTAGCTCAAAGGACAATTGTTTGAACTGAAAATACTGTGTGCCTAATTACTATAAGATATAAGATAAATGCATTGTTTCTCTCTACATATAAAAAAGGATCTATTAGAAGCCTATACAGACTTGCAGACTAAGAGGCATTTGATAGTTGACTTCTTTGTGTGTAGACAGATAGAGATCGGCCTGATCAAATTTAGTTATAGACTGGCAGTTTTGTCAAACAAGTTATATGTACAAAATTGTCTACGGATACAGAAGAATCAGCATGACGGTCTCCGGAGTTGTTTTATTTACTTTTGGGGGGAGACAAACATGATTGAGCAGATCTCAAGACAGATATTAGTTTGTGTCTATGTAAACCTTTGAGTCCAAAAATGGTAGATATAGCCAGACCTGGAAAGAGAGAGGGGGCAAGACAGGAGAGGACAGAGGACAGGGAGGCCTCTGGGGAGCTGGTGAGGACTGAGGCTTCTGAGGTCCAAGCTCCTGAGAGGAAGGAAGTCCATTGGAAGGTCTTGTGTAGTGGACCAGGAGGAACTTTGTCAGATATTGGTAGATATTTTTGCATAACTCTCCATTTAGGTACTGTTGTTTTGTTTCTGGAGTTATTGTATTGTTTGCTCATTATCTTTTGCTGTTGTGTTGTTTCACAGGGTGTGGTTATATATGGTGTTGATATGCTATGGTTTGATATTCTTTCCTTGTTACTGATTTAATCCTTATTGTTTTTGTAACCATTTTGTTGTATATTATTTTTAATGTATTTTTACCCCATTGTACCCCATTTCATTCTGGATAAAATATAATCTTTTCTTATACATTTGTCGTTGATATCTTTGCTGACCGTCCCCTGAGAATCTAGGTGGGAATATTGTTGTTGTTCAATATTAATATTCTTGAATATTAATATTGTTAATAATAATTAATATTTCTTACAATTGTATGGTGTAAATCTTGGCTGTAGTGTAATGGTTTAGGTTCAGGCATAGTTTGGCGGTATCTCCCAGCTCTCCTGGATGCTGAATAGGCTCTTCCGTGTCCAGGAAACCTGGGTGATGGCAAAACCCTAAATTAGCTTTCTTCCAGAGCTGTTGCACAGTTGGGTGGAGTGGGCATGACCTTTTGTAAAGGCGGTGTGGTTTGTCACAGAGAGGGTATGTCATGCAATTTTTTGTGGCGTCACACTGCATGCACCGCAGCTTCAGATCTCCCTGATGAACATTTTCAAGAGTTGCCAAGTATGAAACACACATATGTACACATACACAGTACATACAGTATATACACACACATATACACCCATACACAGCAGATGCACACAGCCAGTATACACATACAGTAGCTTTACACACTCTTACTTTACATATCATGTGAAACAAATAGGCCTGCTGCTGATGCTGTACGCATGAGGCCTCCTGTTACTGCTGTCCTCCCTTCTTCTCCTCATGTGACCGGGTCCTCCCTGCCTCTCACAGGGCCATGCCTCACAGGCAGCCAGTGATGCTGCTGATGAATTCATCCTGTGGAATATCCACAGTGTACCAGTAGTATCGTGGCCGCCTGTGCATGTTGGCCCTGATGCTTAGTCAGTACTTGGTAAAAATAACACATCTGGGGCTTGTTCTCTTTACTAAACTTCTTAAACAAGTGGGGCCTGCCAGCAACGGGGGCCGTTTGTGTTACATTTCTGGCTAGACCCCGTAAGGCAATACTACCAGAACTGCTCTAACGGTGGCCCTGGTGAAACAGGCTCAGTGCTCACTTCTGTCTGAGAGCATCCTGCTTGAAGCCTCACAACGGTGAGGTACTGTTGATCAATTGTAAAGTATTGTCTTGGTCTCATGATATCAGAACAGCATAATGAGGAGGACTGTTGAAATTAGAAATTGAAATTCAACTTCTAAATTTATTGGGCGATTACGGAATCAAACGCCTGTTGCGAATTTTGCCATTAAGCTCCTTGCTAAAGATCAACAAGTTGTGCAAAAAGTACTAAAACACTGAACAGTTGGTCATCTAAAGTTAAGACATAGCCTCAATTAGTTCATTTAAAAACAATTAAAGAAATGTTATGTTCATCCTGAAATTTCAACCAAAAGTCAAATATCCCCAACTTTTTGTGAGTAGTGTATATTATTGAAGGCATGAATATAACAATATTACAAGTTGGACCATTTTCAAGTTTAGTATGCTATCATGGGTCTATAAGCTGTCAGCTTCTTTTAAGTAGAATCAGACACAAAAACAATGATAGTCCAAAATCTATTCAAATATTGCTTTTTATCAAGTTTCATACACCCATATAAACTCTGGGTTTTTTAGTAATATTTATAGCAAATATAGAACCTGTGATCCATTGGACGAAAGTCTCTCAAAACATTTAGAACGATGTATGATGTGAGTCCTTAGCCGTTGTGCAAAATTGCAACAATGCAGAGAGGATAGTTACATCTGTCTCAACATACTTCCAAGTGCCAACAGTGGTGACGTTTTGGAGGAAACTCCTCCTTCCTCAGACCGGCGTACATTAGAATGATCCTCCCACTACGGGTACGTAAGCAACAATAACATAATAACATATATATTCTGAGAAACCTCAATTAACATATACACAACATCATAACACATACAAATATGTGAGACAAAGTAACATGAGATGTAATATCCTGATACTCATTACAAAAACGCTTTTAAACTGAAAGCCTCGTTTAACCCCTTGGGTACGAGGGAAGCTAATTTAAAACTCCAATAAGCTTCACGTTGGGGCAAGCGGGAATGCAATGAAGTAATATCATAACTTGTAACCTCCTCCACTACACACCACCTGAGTTCATGGACCTGATGGTGTGCTTCATTGAAGTGTTGCGCCACCGACGTCTCGCCATACTTAACTCTTTCCTCTATTTTCACCACTAAACTGCTGGTTTTAGAGCTGTACAATCTAATGGCTGACTTATGTTCATTGATGTGGACATGAACCGGACGACTTGTCTGGCCAACGTAGACCATACCACATGGGCATTTTAAAACGTAAATTACATTTTTACATAAAAAGGTAAAGAATCCCTTAATAGTCATATTGTAACCTTTAAGTGGATGCTTGAATATATCCCCTTTAATAATCTAATTGCAATTTTGGCACGACAAAAACATCACCACTGTTGGCGCTTGGAAGTATGTTGAGACAGATGTAACTATCCTCTCCGCGTTGTTGCAAGTTCGCACTACGGCTAAGGACTCACGTCATACATCATTCTAAATGTTATAAGATCACAGGTTCTATATTTGCTATAAGTATTACTAAAAAACCCGCCATTTATATGGGTGTATGAAACTTGATAAAAAGCAATATTTGAATATATTTGGACTATCATTGTTTTTCTGTCTGATTCTACGATTGGGGCTGTGGAGAAAACCCTTCATTATAGTCCATTCATGTGCCATGTTTAAAATTTAGCGGTCCAAGCTATTTTCTAAACTATAGTGTAATTTCTTCAGGATTGCGCGTTGAGATCATTGAAAAATGTCTTTTGATGAAATTTCAATGCTTCCGGATAAACACGCGGAGCTGTTTGCTTTTTCGGAGGCAGACCGTGCTAATATCCTGCAAAATGCTGAAGTAGCGGGTCTTAGCTTAAAGAAAGCTAAAGAAAGTACTAATGTTGATTTTGGGAAACGCCTTGAACACCTGAAGAAGAAAGACATTTTTCTTTCACTACACGCTACCACCCTAATGGAGTATATCAAGGTGATGAGGATACCTAGGGTCTTATGTACTAATTTGCAGCCCATATTGTTAAAGGATGACTTACTATATAAAGCAAAAATGGTTTGTTGTGTCTATCCAATATTCAATGGACCTTATGCTATTAACCATTCAACATTTGCAAATAACTATCAAGAAAACAGTGGATGAAATTAAAACGTGTGATGAAGAGTTTAAAAGCAAAGTCAATATTGAGCTATATAATCAGACACAATGTCAATTAAAAACAACTATTGACGAAATGAAAATTAACCCTGCTGTTCTGTTCGGTTCTACTATACACATATAATGTTCCGGTCATTTTTGACCGAGCTTATTAAAGTCTGGATTTTTAACTTATTTAAGTGTTTTAATTGAATTTCTTTTGCATTATTACACTGTATGTGAACATGGTTGTTCATAAACAAATGAAAAATGAAATCAAAAACTTAGGGGTTTTTTTGTGTCAAAAAATGTTACATGGCCTTATTGCATGATTCATGCATATTGCCCATTTGCACAAAAAAATCTTCATAAAACTGTAAACTAATAACATCAAACTGTATGCAAATATATTTTAAAAAAAAAAACAAACAAAAAACTAAAAAGTCTAGTTTTTTCTATATAAAATGTGAAATAGCGTTCAAGGTGCTAAATTTATGTCACAAGTATAATTTACATGTCTTTTACATAAGTACTTTGCACATTTGCAACGTATCACATCTGATTTGTGATTACTTGATGTTGGACAGAAGGTGCATCGTTTCCGTTTTAGGCTGGATGCACTGCTGGTGGAGGCCGTGGGTATCATCGCAGTGCTAGCGAAAGCCCTTGGTTCACTTTCTTCAGCATGCTGTTGGATCCTATGGACAATGGCTGCAGCTCCATCATCTCTGGGTGTTACTTTTCTTTATTCAATATATGGGCTAACCAGTGATTTTCCCAACTCCTGTAAAAAAAAAATCTTCTTTTATATAGTTTATTTTTGTTCCAATTTGGGTCTATTTCATAGAAATAGCCCTTACAGCTCTAAGTCTTTCCCCTCCTTCTCCTCCTGTAGTCAGGTGGATCTCCACAGAGTGGTATAGTATTGAAGACCTGCAGGTCTGCAGGTTATGTGGCAGGTCCTTCATCCCTCTCCTATGTGTGCAGGAAGCTGCTGGCAAGTCCTTCTCCTCTGTTCCTCTTCTGCTACATATATGTAAAGATGAGTTTTCAGAGCTTTCTCATGTGTGCTCTCTCTCTATGTTCTCTCATGTTGTATTGAAAGTGAAGTAACTGTATAGAATAGTATTGTACTTATCTACTGATAAGCTAAAACACCCCCTTTAGCAGACCAAAATAAAACAAACACATTTTGTCTGACAGAATTTATTAGTGCTCTTTTCAGGTCATCATTAGATAATAGGACAAGCTAATACAAGGAACCAGCTAAGACAAATAATTCACATTTACCATGTGAAAGGTTGACAACTGAATTGAACCATTTCTTTAAGAATAGCACTTAACTATACTAGAAAGGAATCCATCTACAGTATCATAATTTGAAGTTGTATGTATGTATGTGTAACTCTGCATGGACAAAAAGGACCTAGATAAATTGATAAATAGTAGTAGATGAACTATATAGACCAAAATGAGATTATAACTCCTTTATTTAAAAAAAAAAAAAATGGCTGGAGATTAGTATAAAAGGCTATCGGTCATTTTTGACCGAACAGTACAAGTGTAAAAAAAGACGTGGAGCAAAAAGTAAACAAAAAAGAAATAAATAAAAACTGCTATTAGTAAGAACCCCTTAAATGAGGAAAAGTCAATGAACCACAAGTTTCAGAACCGAATAATGAATATTTTAAAAAATATCAATTTTCAAATCCGGTCATTTTTGACCGAACAGAACAGCTGGGTTATTCTACTACAGGTGAAGTTGAACAAGTTTGAATGCGATACGCGTGACTATCGAAACAATTGTGTGTATACCTGTCAAGAGGTAGAGTCTGTCTCAATAGAACAAGACGAGGCGAGTGGTTATTTCGTACAGATACCTCATCTGAAGACTCTGTTACAAGCTCGGTTAATAGATCATATAGAGATCGTATGCAATTACGGTCCAATAAGAAATCTACAAAGAATGATGAACCTTTTGTAGGAAGTTCGAATCAAGAAGAGAGCGATATAGCAACTGGCGTGCAGCAAACTATCAACGATCCCAAGAATCAATCGAAGAACAAGGGTCACAAGAAAATTTGAGTGCATGAGCATTGAACATTTCGTCAAGGGAACTAACAACAAAACAAATCGAGGTTCTTAACAAAGGCCTTAATTTTGTTTCCCTTCGGCAAGTGCAAACATTTGATTTTTGGTAGATTTCTATCGTATGTGTAGGAGTATACGTTTAAACATGTTTTTTTCCTCTAGTGGTAGTACAGTTAAATCTATGGATACGGTGGTGCCAAAGAAGCTGCGGAAAAATAGTCAATTTGACCCTGGTATTTCTTCTCCAACTTAGACGTTTTTGAAACTTTAGTGAAAAACGCAGTGGTTACTAAGTGGGAAAAGGTTAAATTTAAATCCTCAGATAATATGTCGAGTTCTGAAAGACAGGCTATGCATTCTCTTAAACAAGACAAGGAAATAGTAATTAAAAATGCAGACAGAGGCGGCTCTGCAGTCGTCATGGATCGTGCTTTTTTTGTTCAGGAAACAGCCCGACACCTTAGTGACACTACTGTGTATAAGAAATTGGAATCTGATCCTACAATGGAGTATAAGAGGTTGATAGATGATACACTTAATGAAGCAGTAGAGATGAATGTTATTTCCACCATGGTACGTGATATGTTAGTTACCTGTAACCCACGGGTTCCAATATTTTATTTGGTCCCCAAGGTCCATAAGAATATTGAGTCTCCACCATGTCGTCCGATAGTTTCAGGTGTTAAATCTTTACTTGAACCCCTTGCGGTGTTTGCCGATTCCTTTTTACAAACTAGCATAAAGTTGGATGTTAATTGTCTGAGGGATACCAAACAATTTCTCACTAAAATTCAAAATGTTGATGAATCAGCGGTTACTTGGCTGTTTAGAATGGATATTAAATCCTTGTTCACATGCATCCAACATAAAGAGGGCTGACAAGCGGTAAGGGAGTCATTTGACCTTAACCCTAAATTGTCTAATGCTTTTATTGCGTTTTTGATGCATCTTCTAAATTTTGTATTAACTAAGATTTTTTTTTCGATTTGGAGAGACATTTTACTTGCAGACACAGGGGACCTCGATGGGGTCCCCTGTGGCTCCAAGTTTCACAAATACTTATATGGCTTTTTTTGAAAAACATTTTGTGTTTCATTCTGAATATTTTGCCGAGGTGCTAATGTTGCTGCGGTACGTCAATGACGTATTCATCCTGTGGACGTGTATGGAATCTAGACTACAATCTTTTGTGGGGCATCTTAATGGTTGCCATCCATTAATTGAGTATTATTTAAATAAGGATCAGTTTATGATACAATACTTGGATGTCGAGATTAGGAAAGAAGAGACAGGTTTGTCTACCACACTATGTAGTAAATCTATAGATAGGAATAACATTTTACATCATAAATCGTTTCATGCCCCCCAAACTTTTAAGGGCATTCCTCATAGTCAATTTATAAGGACACAATTAATGTGTTCTACTGATTCTCAGTATCTTGAAAATATGCATAAACTTGTTGAAAAATTTGTTGCGAGAGGCTATAACAGAACTGAATTGCAAAGAATTGGCTATGAAGTACTATCTAAAGAGCGTAGTGATTTGTTGAAATCTAAAGAAAAAATTAATAAGGATCAGTTTATGCTGGAAACGACATTTGACCGTTATTAATCACTAATACAAAACATGATAAGACGCTATTGGTCTATTCTTGAAAGTGATCCTAAATATGGCCATCTTTTTAAAGATGGTCCTCAGTTTGTATATAGAAGAGGGAGATCAATAGGTGATGCAATTGTACATAACTTTTAATAAAATTACACATAAAAAGGAGTCAAATATACTCCAAAGTACACAAAGCCAAACAATTGAAAACACTTTCCCTGGATAATAATCCTATATGGGAAGCTACCTATCACAGTTGTGGGGTATTCGTCCCAATAAGGACGGGCCCACCTGGAATCTAAAGGGAGATTTATCCCTATTATACCCTATACACACAAAAATGATATATGTCTGTCTTAAATTACCTGTGCAATAAATACAATAAAAAAGAGATGCAAAACGCCCCTAAATCCAATATAGATCAAATAAGGCTATCGTATAGATCACCACGCCCAACGCGTTTCATACCCCAGTATGTGGAGACTCATCAGGGGCAAAGACTTATCAGTATTACCCTTAAATACAACACGCAGTATAGTACAGGGGCTACAAAAAAAATCACAAAACGGTAGCCAAATGGTAAGTACTGTGCTACCCACAGAAATATCCACTTATACAATGTGGCTATATAAATAGCAATATTCTTCTGACTCACCAGTTCCAGTAAAGAGTCAAATCCAAGTAAGATCACAGATTATTTCTTACTTAAAGTAATGTTGAGAGCTATCCCAGGACATCATTTTGACATAAGCGTTTACCCAAGGGAAATCTCACTACAACAATGCCGCGTCAAAAAAGATCTTTGGAGTATATTTGACTTCTTTTTATGAATAATTTTATTAAAAGTTAAGTTTTATAGTTGAATCCAGTGAATCACTTACATTCTCCTTTGACTATATATCCTTCTCCTGGGAGAGTTTTACTTCCCGTTTGTTTTTGTGATTATTATAGGGTATGGCGAGCTTTGTAACTAATGGTTGTAATACTGAGTCTTGGCATAATGAGGCCAAGGAAGTGTTTTCTGAAAAAGATTTTGTCTCCAAAAATTACTCTCCTTCAATCAAGGCTTCCTTTAGGGAATTAACAAGGCTTTATAAGGAACATGCAACATCGTGGTGGGAAATTCAATTATTAGATAACTACATCAAACAGAAAATAGTACCTAGAGGTCTACGAATATCACTAGTACCATCAGTTAGATTACAGACTAAGGAGGTATTAGAACAGTGGGAGCAAACAGCCACTGAGAGCTCCATACAGTTCATGCAAATTTTACATACTGAGGAAAAAAGGAAACTAGAAGCACTAAATCTGAAATTACAGGAACAAATAGAAGTGGTATTAAAATTTAAATTAGATCCAGAATTTTCTGTAAAAGAGTCACAACTGCAGGCCACAATTGAAAGGTTTCAGCATAATTTGAAAGAAAGAAAACACTTACAATATATTAGTGATTTACAAGATTTTCGTGAAAATAAAGCTTATAGCTTCACGGATTCCCGTTCAAATCAGAGAGGAGAGACGGATATATCCTCCTCCGATACGGATACAGATACTGGTGAATACTACAATCCCACCAGAGGATCAGAAGGAGGTCAAACATTCAGAACAAGAAGAGGGAGAGGTAGGGGGAGATCTCGAGGTAATAGAACAGGGAGTGGTTTTTTAGAGAGAGAAAGGTTGAGAGACCCTTATCAACTCAGGGAGAGACTATAAAAGAAAAAACGACACATTAAGAATTATCAATCTATCCAAAAGAATACTTACAGGGGTGGAGGAAGAGGTATTAAAAAAAGGACTGTCCTTTATACCAACAACATCCTTTGACTTGTTCTCTTGGACTAAGGACATAGAACTATTTCTAAGGAAATTAAGGTGGCATAAATTTTACAAACTTAGAGAAAAACGAGAGTATATGGGGATGGGTCTATCGAGTGAAGAACTCAATTGTTTACGGGACTTAGATCAGTTACAGAGAGAAAGTGAGAGGGGACTGGGTGAGGGCCCATTTACAAACTGTAAATTAAAAAATACCTCTACTCCTCCAATTGGAGAAATCTCCTGTATCGATGTTTTCAAAAAATTGGTACTAAGAGATTTGTCTGAAATTACACAAGAACGTAGAATATCAAATTTGAGTGCATTACAAATTCAGGCCCTGCTTGCCCTTTAGAGAGACAATAGTTTGATCATAAAACCATCTGATAAAGGTGGTAATGTGGTCTTGATGGATAGACCAGATTATGTTAATATGTGCCAAATGATTTTGAAGGATCAAACTAATTATGAGATTCTATCTCGTGACCCTACTGAGATGTACAAGAGGGAGCTAAAAAATATACTGGAAAGTGCGAGGAGAGAGAAGTTAATTGATGAGGGAGAATTTAACTTCCTACTCCCGAAATCACCACAAATTGTGACGTTCTATGCGTTACCAAAAGTCAACAAGGGACTAACGCCACTCAAGGGACGCCCAATCGTTTCTGGTATTGACAGCTTAACACAGAACCTAGGCATTTATCTGGATAAATGCTTGAGGGAATTTGTTGTGTCACTTCCCTCATACATAAGGGACACAATGGATCTCCTGGGAAAAATTGATGTAATCACGATTGATGATCAAACTGTCATGGAAAGCATTGACGTGGAGGCCTTGTACTCATCTATACCCCATGAAATGGGCTTGAAGGCAGTTGAGTACTTTCTTACCATGAGAGGGGCTCAATTTAGGGCTCATAACAATTTTATCCTCAAATTGTTGGAATTTGTATTGACGAAAAATTATTTCCTGTTTGACGGCCGGATCTTCCACCAGCTCAGGGGCACCGCCATAGGAAGCCCATGCATGCCAACTTACACAAATCTGCTCCTGGGCTGGTGGGAGGCAACGGTCGTCTTTGGGGATGAAGGGGTCATTTGTGGACCGGAGGCTACCCTCTGGGTCCGTTACATAGACGATATATTCGTGCTGTGGATGGGCCCCTAGGGGTCCTTTGATAGTATGGTTGCAGCTCTGAATCATAATGACATAGGCTTGAGATTCACCCATGAATTGAACCATCATTCCTTACCATTCCTTGATGTTGAGATCAGGAGAGGGGACTCGGGTGAACTATCTACGACAGTCTATCGTAAACCCACCACAACAAACAGCCTGCTAAGTTGGAGGAGCTGTCACCTATTGCCCCTACGTAGGGGAATCCCGAAGGGCCAGTTTCTTAGGCTCAGATGAAACTGTTCAAGCCTTGCTGAATTCCATACTAAAGAAAGGGATTTGGAGGTTAGATTTAGGGACAGAGGATATCCCAGTAAGGTCATTAAACAGGCATATAAATTTGCCCTCTCCCAGGACCATTCCCACTTGCTGGCTCCAAGAGTGAGGGAGCCAGAAAATCCCCAAATTAGACTAATAGCCACTTTTGATAGAGCAAATTCATCTATTAGAGATGTCCTCAAGAGACATTGGGACATTCTGAGAATGGACACTGATTTGACTGATGTCTTACCCGAGCACCCCCAGGTTACCTACAGAAGTGGAAGGAGTCTGGGTGACAGGTTGGTACACAGCCATTTAGGTCCAAAAACAACCAGTGACTCATGGCTGGGTAGGCAACCCAATGGGTGCTTTAAATGCGGACATTGCAAAGCATGCAAATGTGTTAAACAAACCAAGACCGTATGTAGTCATCGGACGGGTCGTGTGTATAACATTAGGGATTTTGTGAACTGTAGTTCTTCCCATGTTATATACAAAGCTACATGTTCGTGCAACCTAGAATACATTGGGAAAACAATAAGACCCTGTAGACAACGGATTCTCGAGCACATTGGGGACATCAGAAACAAATGTGACACCCCATTGGGTAGACATTTTAATACAGCCCACGGTGGTAATGATGCCTCTCTACGATTTGAACCTCTGGAACTTTTTCGGGTGTCGAAACGTAGGGGAGATATAGGTAGAAGACTCTTACAAACCGAGGCTAAATGGATTTTCAGGTTGGATACGGTATACCCACATGGCCTCAATGAACAACTCAATTTCAATTGCTTTATTTGATTAAGAACTTCCTAAAAATTTGGTGGTTTAATATCTCTATATTCTCCCCTAAGTACACACTTATTATGTGATGGGCATAACATGTTATGCATCATCGCATATCAAATTTTTCTCTCTCTCTCTCTATGTATCATGATTGTTTGGCTTCAATACTTTGCATCTTGGAGGACATGTTGATACAATTTAACATGTCTTTGTATTCCTTTTTGTTTTGATTTGTTAAGATCTGCACTTTCACTGCACCTTGCTGTCAGTCTATGTATAAATGAATGAGCCGTAATTCCCATGCTATCTAAATATATAGAATAGCGCAGTGCTTCTCTATATAACCAGACTGGCCGGTTCTACACAAGTGCGCCTTTATTAGCTGCACTATGGTGTATTGGCAGACCTCCCCCTGTTTACCTGACGTCAGGGAGTGAGATTCTCCGTTCCGGCTATAGGCTGGTTGTAAGTTAAGAGTGCGCATGCGCCAGATGACGTCAGACGCCGAAAAACAGAGGCGCGCGATCTGAGTGAATAGAGACGCGCGCTGTGATGCGGCACTCCACATCTTACTACAGTCAGCTCAATCTATAGGAGCTCTGTAGGTGTCCAAGCAATGAATGTATGTACGTACAGTCCATTATCCTTATTCTATTATCTTTTCAGTGAATTGGAGCTTATTGTCCTTATTGCTGATTTTTAGATCTTTTTTGACGCGGCATTGTTGTAGGGAGATTTCCCTTGGGTAAACGCTTATGTCAAAATGATGTCCTGGGATAGCTCTCAACATTACTTTAAGTAAGAAATAATCTGTGATCTTACTTGGATTTGACTCTTTACTGGAACTGGTGAGTCAGAAGAATATTGCTATTTGTATAGCCGCATTGTATAAGTGGATATTTCTGTGGGTAGCACAGTACTTACTATTTGGCTACCATTTTGTGACTTTTTGTAGCCCCTGTACTACACTGCGTGTTATATCCAAGGCTAATATTGATATGTCTTTGCCCCTGATGAGTCTCCACACACTGGGGTACGAAATGCGTTGGGCCTGGTGCTTTATATGATAGCCTTATTTGGTCTATATTGGATTTAGGGGTGTTTTGTATCTCTTTTTTATTGTACTTATTGCACAGGTAATTTAAGACAGACATATATCATTTTCCTGTGTATAGGGTGTAATAGGGGTAGATCTCCCCCTAGGTTCCTGGTGGGCCCGTCCTTATTGGGATGAATGCCCCCACGATTGTGATAGGTAGCTTCCCATATAGGATTAATCTAGGGATAGTGTTTTCATGTGTTTGGTTTTGTGTACCTTGGAGTATTTTTGACTCCTTTTATTTGTAATTTATTAAAAGTTAAATTTTATAGTTGAATCCAGTGAATCACTTACATTATCCTTTGACTATATATCCTTCTCCTGGGAGAGATTTATTTCCCATCTACTTCTGATGCAATTGTACATTCAGATATGATACCTATGAATAAAGATCGACAGTTGACATTTAGAACAGTCAGGAAAGGAACACATTCATGTATGTCGTGCCAAAATTGCAATTCCATTATTTAAGGGGATACATTCAAGCATCCACTTAAAGACAACCTGTCATGGTTTTTGCCCCCATGACTGAGGACAGAACAAGCTAGTGTCAGACCTGCTGTTTCCAGCACTGTGTCCCTTGTTCTGTAAGATGCTGTAGTTTTCGTGTATTTAATGCTCAAACCTGCAGTTTTCAGCCAGAAGAGTCATTCGAAGAGTCCTTCAAAGAGTCAGGCTAATCGGAGGCTAACCACGCCCACCTCAACTGGTAAACCTATTACTTTGAATAAGTAGAAACAGGTGAATAACTGTCAGTGGGTGGGGCTAGCCTTTGGTGGACGGAGCTAACACCTGCTTATGAATAAGATTTATGGGGCAAATGCTCTAAAACTGCTGCATTTTATAGAATAAGGGGCATAGTGCTGAGAACATCAGGTCTGACACTAGCTTGTGCTGCCCTCAGCAAGGGGGGCACAACCTATGTGACAGGTTCCCTTTAAAGGTTATGATATACCTATTAAGGGATTCTTTACTTGTTTAAGTAAAAATGTAATTTACATTTTAAAAGGCCCATGTGGTATGGTCTACATGGGCCAAACAAACTGTCCGGTTCGTGTCAACATCAATGAACATAAGTCAGCCATTAGATTGTACAGCTCTAAAACCAGCAGTGTAGCGGTGAAAACTGAGGAAAAAGTTAAGTATGGCGAGACGTCGGTGGCACGACATTTCAATGAAGCACATCATCAGGTCCATGAAATCAGGTGGTGTGTAGTGGAGGAGGTTACAAGTTATGACATTACTTCATTGCATTCCCGCTTGCTCAAACGTGAAGCTTATTGGATTTTTAAATTAGATTCCCTCGTACCCAAGGGGTTAAACGAGGCTTTCAGTTTAAAAGTGTTTTTGTAATGAATATCAGGATATTATGTCTCATGTTACTTTGTCTCACGTATTTTTATGCGTTATGATGTTGTGTATTTGTTTTTAAATATGTTAATTGAGGTTTCTCAGAATATATATAAGCTATGATGTTATTGTTGCTTACGTACCCGTAGTGGGAGGATCGTTCCAATGTACGAAGGTCTGAGGAAGGAGGAGGTTCCTCCAAAATGTCACCACTGTTGGCGCTTGGAAGTATGTTGAGACAGATGTAACTATCCTCTCCGCGCAATGTTGCAAGTTTGCACTACGGCTAAGGACTCACGTCATACATCGTTCTAAATGTTATGAGAGACTTTCGTCCCATGGGTCACAGGTTTTATATTTACCATAAGTATTAATAAAAAAACCAGCGTTTATATGGGTGTATGAAACTTGATAAAAAGCAATATTTGAATATATTTGGACAATCATTGTTTTTGTGTCTGATTCTACGATTGGGGCTGTGAAGAAAACCCTTCATTATAGTCCATTCCTGTGCCATGTTTGAAATTTAGCGGTCCAAGCAATTATCTAGGCTTCTTTTAAGTAGTCTGAGATGTTCATGAGGATTATAAAACCACCTTTATCTGAAGTCTTAATGGTGACATAGTTAGTATGGTTGAAAAAAGACATATGTCCATCAAGCTCAAGAGAGGGGTATAGGAATTGTTTAAAGCTTTGTTCCACCCTCCAATTGAATACTTTGGAGCCCATAAGGCATAAACCAATCTGCTGATCCCAAAATTGCCATAAAGTTTAATTCCTTTAACCTTTCCTCATAACTAAAATGCTCCATTCCCACTATTAGTTTGGTTGCTTGAAGTGATCTCCATATTACTGTTATGGTGTAACTAGCCCTTCCTTCCCGTACACTGTTAAAGAGGTTGTCCAAGACCTTAAGAAAACTAATCTAATGGATCCAACTGTTAAAAACAGAAAAATAATCTTTACTAACCCAATAATTCCTTGATTCTGCAGTGCAGCTTCCGCTTTGTTGTTTTTTAGTAGCCTGGAGGGATGTAACCACATATATTTATGTAATGCTGCAGCCACTCCCCAGCCTCAGAGGTCTTTTACTAGAAATCATGCAAACATCACTGTTTTTATCAGTGATTGGCTGCTGCTTTCCATGAATGAAGTACATGATGTTAATACTGCAGGACTGGCAAGGAACACAGAAGTGTTAGAGCCTGAGCAGAGGGGGATTTACTGATAAGTTTTTCTGCTTTGTAATAGCTACACCTTTTCTTAAATTCTCATAAAACACATTTAAATGCTATAGCAGCATGGTAGGGGAGTTCAAATTGTTGACTTTTCCCTTGTTTCATTTCTATTTGACTGCTTAAGGGCTTGTTCACACAGCATTTTTGTGATCCGTTTTACGGATCCGATTTACGGATCCGCAAAACGGATCTATCAATTGTCAGTGTGATTAACATTGAGTTGAATGGCAAAAGCGCATCGCTGTTCCCACGGGAGATCAGCGATGCGCTTTTGAGAGCTCTTCTGCACTGCGCTTTTCGCATCAGCTTTAAGAATTGACATGTCAATTCTTATTGCGTTTTACGCAACTGAAAGCCCATAGGAGATAATGGAGTCCGCTTTTGGCACTTGTCCAAACGCGCGCCACACTCCGGGTACGTATCAGCTGCGCTTTGCTTCCTGAAAGCGGATGCGAAAAGCACACTGGGAGGCTGGACGGGGATCACTGGAGAGCTGAGCGGTGGCGGCAGCGGGAGCGCAGGCGAGCGGCGACGGCAGCGGGAGCGCCCGTGAGCGGCGGCAGCGGGAGCGCCGGTGAGCGGCGGGGCGGCAGCGGAGGTGAGCGGCAGCGGGAGCGGAGGTGTGCGGCAACGGAGCTGGGGCAGACATATATGATGGCTGGAGGGCAGAGATATAATGAATAGAGCTTGGGGCAGAGATATAATGAATGGAACTTGGGGCTGAGATATAATGAATGGAACTTGGGGCTGAGATATAATGAACGGAACTTGGGGCTGACAGATAATGAACGGAACTTGGGGCTGACAGACAATGAACGGAACTTGGGGCTGACAGATAATGAACGGAACTTGGGGCTGACAGATAATGAATGGAGAGAGAGAGAGAGAGAGAGGGAGAGGGGGAAGGGGAGAGAGAGAGAGAGAGAGAGAAAAAAAAGAGAGAGAGGAAGGAGAGAGGGGGGAGAGAGAGAGAGAGAGAGAAAAAGAAGGGGAGAGAGATTGAAGAGAGAGAGGGGAAAAGAGAGAGGGGGGAGGGGGAGAGGAGAGAGAGAAGAGAAAAAAGAGAGAGAAGAGAGAGAGAGAGAGAGAGAGAGGGGGAGAGGGAGAGGGGGGAGGGGGAGAGAGAGAGAGAGACCCTCGAAAACGCATCCGGAAAGCGGATGCGTAAAACGCAGGTGAAAAAAGCATTCAAAAGGGAACCAAATAAAGTATCCAACAACAACACAACAACACTGCCCACCAATGCTCCATAGACATACATTCACTCTCTGTACCAACTTTACCCTCCATTTGAAAGCCATTTGAGTAATCATTACACTGCCCGCCTATGCTTTACAGCTATACGCTGACTGTACTGATCATGACCAGCATGATTAAGATTACCTGTTAACAAAACGTTGCAAATTGTCACCATTCCAACATCCCAGATTGCACCATAATTCTGTACATATACTGAAATTTTTGTTGTTGCATGAACTTTTGCCTAATACTAAGCTACCTTTATGCATAAATGAGTGCTGTGGATTATTTAAACTATATTATCAGATCCCAGAGACATTCACATGTTCTAAATTCAATGTTGTATCTCTCATTTTATGCACAAAATAGCCTGTTTGGGGGTATCTCTAATTATGAGGTCTCATTGCCACTCAATAAAAAACAATAATAAATATATACCTGTGGCTAAAGAGTTTTATAGCCCAAGTCAGAGCAGTAATAAAAAAAATCTAAAAGTTGCTATATTAAAAGGAGGTTTAGAATCCAAAAGAGACAGAAGACTCTGGGAATACAAATTTATGACAATCTTTAATACACTCACCACAGGACTGAATTTGTCATGAGGATCTATGTCATGTAACAACATTTTAAGAATCTACTGAGGATATAATAGGGCCGTTCCTTTTCTGAATTAACATCAGTATAGAGACAATAAAACGTCGATACTACTTACAGTATTCATGAATTATGGATTTGACCTATTAGATCTTCTAATTAGATTAGATTTTATAAATCACTTCTGTTTTATATTTGTGTTTCTTTAGATACTTTGTAACACTATGCCAGTTGAAGAGATCTAAGGGTGCTTTCACACAGCGCAGTTTTGGTGCAGTTTTAGCTGCGCTCCAATTAAAGTGCCTTTTTTTACCAGCAAGCTTCTTCACTTATCTTAACTGTTTCGAAAGTGAGTAATCAATTAGTGTGTTTGCAATCTGCAAGGTTTCAAACCCAGTAATTGATCACTTACTTGAAACCGCTTTCTGAACAATTTAGACAACTGAAAGAAGCTTGTTGGTAATAAAGGCAGTTTAATTGGAACGCAGTTAAAACTGCACCAAAATTGCACGGTGTGAAAGCACCCTAAGGGGTTTTTCTACATGATAATGATCCCAAAGACACTTCCAATATAACCACTGCCTTGATAAAGAAAATGATTGTAAAGATAGTGACTGGCCAAGCATGTCTCCAGACCTAAACCCTATTGAGCATCTGTGGGGCATCCTCAAACAGAAGGTGAAGGAGCCCAAAGTCTCTAATATCCACCAGCTCCTTGAAGGAGTTGAAGAGTATTCCAGTGTCTACAACCTCTGTAGCTCTATTGAACTCCATGCCCTAGAGAGTTAAAGTAGTGCTGGAAAATAGTGGTGGCCATGTCAAGTTGATAATTTAAGGAAAAAACATCAAAGTCAGTTTTATCATTACATTCTTATTAAGCCATCAGATAGTTGTTAAAACTGCTATTACTGCTATACATCGTATTTAACGCATTACAGATATCTTTCACACGCTTACTTTGAATGGATGCACTGTCCTGCTTCAACAAGAATTAATATCGAATAAACTAAAGAAATTCCCTCTCTCTGAATGTCTCTTATCAACTAATGCCTAGCAACCTTACGTAATACAGGAACTATGAGGTTACAGCAACAGCCAAATAGACCAATGACAGAAATCATGTTATTATTAATACACAGAAATAACAAACTGTTACTTTCCTGTTAATAAATCAGAGTTTATGCCCCAACGGAACGTGTGGGATGTATCTCTCGAGCTCCAGCTGTCGACAGCTGTAATAATAAAAATTATAATAAATAATAATAATAATAATATAATTCGGAAGAGACATTTAATTGGATAAAGGAGTAGAGAAAAGATACTTCTACCCCTAATTTATCATTTAGACAGCCACACAAAATATTGACAGTTTGGGCACAATTTGTCCATCTCACTTAGGGGTTCACTCACTTTTGTTGCCAGCGGTTTAGACATTGATGGCTTTGTGTTGAAATATTGTATACTGTTATACAAGTTGTGCACTGACTACTTTACGTTGTATCAAAGTGTCAAAGTGTCATTTCTTCAATGTTGTCCTATGAAAAGATAACTAATACATTATTTACAAAAATGTAAGTGGTGTACTCACATTTGTGAGATACTGCATATACAGTTGAAACCAGAAGTTTACATACACTATACAAAAGGGCACACGTGCATGTTTTTCTCACTACCTGATATGAAATCAGAATAAACCTTACTCATTTTAGGTCAATTTGGATTACAAAAATTATTTATATTTGCCAAATGTCAGAATAATGGGAAAGAAAATGTTTAAGGCATGTTTATTACTTGCAAAGTAAAAAGTTTACATACACTAGGATTACTCTGCCTTTAAACAATTTGGGACAACCCATATAATGACGTCATATCTTTGGAAGTTTCTGATTTATTGGCAACATCTTCTGGTTTATTGGCAACATATGAAACAGAGCTGTAGATGTTTTTGAATTCACACCAGAAACACACTGCTTTTATGTGTAACTCATGTAAATTCTTAAATAAATCATTGCGCAAGATATCAGTAATATAATTGTGGACTTGCATAAGTCTGGTATCATCCTCGGGTGCAATTTCCAGATATCTGAAGGTGCCTCATTTATCTGTACAAACAATTATATTCTAGTACAAACAAGATGGGAATGCCCAGCCATCATACCGCTCAAGAAGGAGAAAGGTTCATTGTCTCCGAATGTGCTTGGTCCAACAAGTGCATATCAACCCAATATCACAGGCAAAATACCTTAGAAGATGCTGGCGAAGTGTAAGATTGTGTCGATTAACCACAATGAAGCAAATACTGTAATAAAACATGGGCTGGAGGGCACTTATCCCAGGAAGAAGCCATTACTCCAAAAGAAACAAATAAGAACAAGAAAATGTTTGCAAATGCACACAGGAACAAAGACCTACATATTATGGATACATGTTCCTGTGTATTGTTGAGCGATTTATTATCGACAAAGTTGAAATCGGCACAGTTTTTATGTGATCGAAATTTTTAGATCATGCGATAATTTAGGTTAAAATCATGTGCATCATAAAACTTAAGATCGCGCCCGTTTTTTCGGCGCTTCCTGTCATTTTGGCGGCCAGCAAATCACTTACAAGAATAAGCAAGGGAGATGTTGTGTTCGACGTATGACTGGAAAATGTATGGTTTCGATTGTGTATTTTACCACAGTGAAATTAGATAGGTGGCCAAAAATACCTTTTATTAACCGAAATAAATTACAGATACGTGTTTTTGCACTTTTGCCAGTCCAGGGATAGTTGTATAGAGCCACCTTGCAGTTAAATTTGAATCCTGCAATTGTGTAGTTACCACAGGTGAATTGATAGGTGCCAAAAAAAACCTTTTAATATCCTAATACAAAACAATACGTGTTTATTTACTTTGGCGCACTACAGCTTGTTCAGTGAGGCACCTTGCACTTAAATTGTGAAACCGGCAATTTTGTAGTCACCAACAGTGAATTGAAATGTGCCACAAATACCTTTATTAATCCGAATAAATTTCAATACCGTGTTTTTTGACTTGGTGTCACTACAGCTTTGTCATTGAGGCACCTTAGCACTTTAATTTGAATACAGAATTATTTGAAGTCACCACAGGAAGAAATTGAAAGGTTCCAAAAAAACCTTTTATTAACCTAATACATTACATATACGTTGTTTTTTGCTCTTTTGCCCAGTCCAGTTTGTTGATAGAAGCCACCTTTGCAGTTAAATTTGAATCCAGCATTGTTTAGTTACTACAGTGAATTGATAGTCAAAAAATAACCTTTATTATCCGACTACATTACAGAAAACGTGTTTTTGCACTTTAGCCCAGTCCAGAATTTGGTTGATAGAGCCAACTTTCATTTAAATTTGAATCCATCAATTGTGTCGTTACCACAGGAGGAAATGATTTGGTGCCAAAAAAATACCTTTTATAATCCAATACAACAGATACGTGTTTTTTTATACATTGGCGCACTACAGCTTTGTTCCAGTGAGCACCTTGCACTTAAATGTGAATACTGCAATTTTGTTAGTCACCCAAGGTTGAATTTAAATGTGCCACAAATACCTTGTATATCCAAATAAATATCAGATACGTTTTTTTGACTTTGGTGCACTACAGCTTTGTTCCATTGATGCACCTTGACTTAAATGATTGAATACAGGAATTTTTGTAGTCACCACAGTTGCATTAATGGTGGTCCAAAAAATACCTTTTATTATCCGAATCCATTACAGATACGTGTTTTTTTTGCAACATTTTGCCCAGTCCCAGGTTTGTTGAAAGCCACCTTGCAGTTAAAATTGAATCCAGCAATTGTTTAGTACGCACCGTGAATTGATAGGTGCCAAAAAATACCATTTATTACCTAAACATTACAGATACTGTTTTTTGCACATTTGCCAGTCCAGATTTGTTTATAAGCCACCCTTGCAGTTAAATTTGAATCCAGCAATTGTGAAGATACCACAGGTTGAATTGATAGTGCAAAAAATACCTTTTATATCCGAATACATACAGATCCGTGTATTTTTGACTTTTGCCATCAGCTTTGTTGATAGAGCCAACTGCAGTTTAAAAGTTAGAATCCAGCATTGTGTAGTTTTTACCACAGTGAATTGTAGGTGCCAAAAAATCCTTTTATTATCTGAATACTTATCAGATACATGATTTTTTCCACTTGGCGAGGCCACTTTGTTGAAGATTACTTTGCAGGTAAATTTGAATACAGCAATTTTTGTAGTCACCACAATGTGAATTGATAGGTCCAAAAATAACTTGTATTATTCGAATACAATTCAGTACATGTTTTTTTCACTTTGGCGTAGCCAGCTTTGTTGATAGATCTACTTTGCAGTTAAATTTGAATACACAATTATGTAGTCACCACAGTGATTGATAGGTGGCCAAAAATACCTTGTATTATCCGATACATGTTCAGTAACATGTTTTTTCACTTTGGCGAGCCAGCTTTGTTGATAGATCTACTTTGGCCAGTTAAATTTGAGTTAACACAGCAATTTTTGTAGTCACCACAGGTTGAATTGAATAGGTGCCAAAAAATACCTTGTATTTATCCGAAGTACATTCAGATACGTGTTTTTTCACTTTGGTCGCAGCAGCTTTGAAGATAGATCTACTTTGCAGTTTATATTTGAAATACAGCAATTTGTTTTGATTTGAGGGATTTGAGAATAGCTGTGATTTGCCGTCTTTTAATAGAGACTATCGAAAACTCTTCCGATACCTTCTAAAATTATATATTTCTGTAAATTTAGCTGAAATTCAGGTGGTCAAGCTGAGCAAAGAGGGGGTGTAGGACATGAGGTAGATGAACGAGATAAGGTGCACCTTCCATGCTGGCGACACACGCATGCCATCGGATCGTCAGTTTGCAGGAACGTCAAGCCTTTCATCGCTGGATCAGGGCCCTGTGAATCTCAGTAACGTACAGCGTAGCCAATCTGTCCTTCAGTGGTTAATGCAACCTGCATCCAGCAGTCTTACCTCCTCGCCTCCCATTCACGGCCCACAAATGCTGTCATCACATCACCGCATCGTCCAACTAATAAGCAGCCCAAATGTCAACTCGTGTACCCAACCACTGTGGATATCCTTTATTCTGGGAAAAAGAAAAAAAAACCCTTCCTTTGATGACAAAATGCGTTTGGGGTCAGAAGCATGTTTTAAAAGATCAAGAGGCCAAGAGGCTGATATTCTCTGCTCAGACCCCATTTACTGATCCATCCAGATGAGGAGAAGGAAGCCGAAAATCGGCAAAATCCCGGGCGGTCGGCAACGCCTTGCAGTCCCACGTAATTGTAGCCCGCCCCACAAGCCTCTATTTTTGTTTTAATGCCAGGATGCAGAATGTCGAGGATACGACGAATTCACCTGTTGTTAATGATGATGATGATGACGACATTGCGGATCCAACGTGGTCTTTTCAGCAGAATATGCTTGCGTAGCGCTTCACACTGGAACGAGGAGGAAGACATGGGGACATGTCAGTACGGGTTTCCGCCTCAAAAAAGGGAGAGGTCGGTCGCAGAAGTCGCTGATAAGATTCCGCCAGCCACGGTCCCAGCCGCAAACCCCGCCTCGCATATCGACCGTCAAAAAGGTCCAGGACCTCTCAGCTGGGCCTTCTTTGAGCAAGCCTCTGATTCACCCAGCATCGTCATATGCCGCCTTTGCGCCGAAAACGGATAAGTAGCGCAAGACCTTAGGTGGATAACCACCACCAACAAGTCTATCATATTGCAGCGAAAGCATGAGTCTAAAAGGATGCAACACTTGGCCAAAAAAGGCCAGACGACGCCGGGCCTCCAACCACTGTCACACCCTCTTTCTCTGCCTCCTCCTCCACGCCACCACCAGTAGCGTTCCTCAATGCTGCCCATGTCTCTCAGAGTCATGATCAGGATCATCCCTCCGCTTCATCCTCCACCATCGCCGATTACCACCAGCAACCACAGAGACCCATCCTACCCCTTCTCCTTCCCGCCATTATGACACCTGCAAAATGCCGAACTGCGGCAAGTCTAGCAGCCAGCTCCATGTCTTCCAGATTAGGTAGCAGAAGAAACACTTTAACCCAAACCTTCCCAAAGCCAAAAGCCTGAATGTGCTGCATGCCAGCTTTTGGCCTTGAAATGTACCTTTCCGTCTGGTGGACACAGATGGGTACCGTGACACGTCGATGGCCCTTGCCTGCCCCCAAAACCAGCTGCCAGCATGCATTTCTTTGCCAGAAAAGCCGTCCCTGCCTTGGCATCCACGTTTCAACTAAAATATCAAGTGCGATGTCAGCATCAGTGCTCAGAAAAGTCCATCTGACCACCGACACCAAGGACCTATTAAGCAACGGCCAGCCGCTATATCTCTGTGACAGCTCACTGGTGAGCTGGGTTGGATGTCAGCTGGGGATGACGTGGTTCTCAGGCTTGGCGCGCTCTTACAAAACCGCAGGGATAGGTGCAGGGCTCTTTCCCCCAAGGTCCTCTGGTGGCATCACGTGCCCAGAGAAACTGGCCGTGTTGAAATAAATCTGTCTTGGAGACCATCCCACCAGGTCAGAAGCCTGTGGACGGCTCCCGAAAACGAGACGTCGCTGGCTGGGTTGCCAAGAACCATGGTGTGCCAGGCAAGGTTGGTGTGCGGCTAACTGCGAAAACTGCTGGCCGCCCTAAGACGCTAGGCAGAGCACACCCTTGCTGCACATGTCATAGATACCTATTCGTCCAGAAAATCTAAAGAGCTACCCGGTTCTGGACTGCCTGCAGGGAACACTCGAAGTCTAAGTTCGCACTTCCGCCGTTCGCACCCTGCTTCGACCCACCTGCTAGCGTTTGCAGCGTCATGCTCGGCCTCCCTGTCAACCGTCCCTCATCGTTGACGTGGCAACAACGCTGGAAATTTCACCCTCCACATGCTCCAGCGTTGTGGCAGCAGCGCAATGCCATTACGCAGTACGAAGTGACACATGGCCTGACAAGCAGCGGTCAGACCTCGGGGTGTGAGAGACTGAGAGTTGGAGACAGGTGAAGGAGCTCTCACCAATCATGCAAGTTTTGAGAAGCCACCAAAATGGTCATTGCAGACATCCCTTGTCAGCAAGACCATTTGGGTGGATCTTATTCTGGAACGATCTATGTATAACTTGAAACAACAGGTCCCGCCAGTGACGGGATAGACCGACCAGATGCGGACACGGAGCCTTTCTCTCCGTCCGAATCCACAAGGCCCTACAGTTCCTCAATTTTATCGTCTTCATTATTCAATGTGTCGGGTCCATGGCTAGTCAAGGCAGCGCATCAGCTCTCAGTGCATCATCTCATGCAAGTCATGGCTGTGATGAATGCTGTGCCGGAGGAAGCGGAGGAGGGAGGAGAGGAGGAGGAGGTATTCCAGAAACCTGACGTTACCGACGTCCCATGCCTTGGTAAGAGATGGCGCGAAGTTGAGGCGGCGGCGAAGAAGATGAAGATCAGTTTGCTAATCCCCTCGCCCTGAGGCTTGGGAAATCAAAAGGGCCCCCCTCCCCCATCTCTCACATGAGTGCTTGGCAGCTCCATTTCCACCAACATGATCCCGCATTAAGGCCATCAAAATGAACAACAGTTCTGGGTGGCCACCCTCCTGGTATCTTCCCCGGTACAAAACAAAACTCAGCACTTCCTCCACCCACTCCAAATAGAAGAAACATGCAGAAATGGAGACTTGCTGATTGATCAAATGGAGACATCTGTTGCGTCAGCTTCACGTACTTCAAATGTCCACGGTGGAACAACATCAGCGACGTTGAAATCATTAGAGATGCCAAGTAGCCGAAGCGCAGCAGCAGCCTGCAGGCAAGGTGGCAGACGCCTATTGGGTTACCTCTGGCAATGTTTTTTTACCACCACCCCGACGCCTGCATTGCTGGGCACACATCCAACACACAGAGACCAGCTTAAGATCATGGTGCACGACTATCTGCGTCACAACACCGATGTTTTTGTATGTGTTCCGGACCCAATAGTCTTCTGGGTATCCTAATTGGGAACTAATTGGCCCGAGCTCGCACGCTCACGCCATAGAGATGTTGTCCTCCCAGCAGACAGCATCATATCTGAGCGACCTTCAGCACAGCTGTGAGGAGTCATTACAGACCAACACATCCTCTTTCCACAGCTAGATGTGGATCATTTTAGGACTTTCCATCAAGATGAATCAGGCATGGATCTCTGATGATGTTGTGGGCCCAATTGCCGAGGTCACCGAATAGTTGCCGGGTCTACCTTCACATCCTCAACAAAACTTAAATGGTCCTCTTGAAAAAAATTTTTTTAAATATCATTTCTTACTGCAAATTTTTATTCATTTTCCCAACAATCCATTTTGCGGTTTAGCAGAGAGGAACAGTAAAAGACAGCAAGGTTTCATGACAACACCGAATTCAATATACTCACTTTATCTTTAGAAGTTTTCGCATTGTCAATGGTTTTGAGTCATGTATCTGTGAGATACAGCTATAATTATGGTCCTTTGGAACAAAATGTGGCTTCTAAGTTAGCATTTCTCCCTCACAAATTTTTTACAGTGGGCTGAGAAGTCATTTTTTATAATCTTTTTGGTCATGCTGCATTGAAATGCGCAATACTACAGTTCCTATACAAAAAAATGATGTATCTAACAGACATTTGGTTCTTCACAATTGTCAAAAGTGGCTCAAGGTGGTCATGTTTAGAATTTTATTGGGGTCATTTTCTGTGACATGCAGCAATACTACAGGTCCTATTATAACAAAAATGTGTTTCTAACAGACAATTAGTTCTTACACAATTGTCCAAAGTGGCTCGGTCATGCTTTGACTTTTGTGGCTTTTTCTGTGACAAGCATGCATACTAACAGTCCTATTATAAAAAAAAAAATTTCTTAACAGACATTTGTTCATTCACAATGTCCAAAGTGCTCAAGGTCAGCTTGAATTTTTGGGGGCATTTTGCTGGGACAAGCAGCTATACTACAGGTCCAATTAAAAAAAAAATTAGTTTCTAACATAAATTTGTTCATCAAAATTGTCAAAAGTGGCACTTGGGTCATGTATTTGAATTTTTGGCATTTTGTAGGACATCAGCTATACTACAAGTCCATTATAAAAAAAAATATTGTTTGTATTACTAACAGACATTATTTCTTCACAATTGCAAGAGAGGCTCAAGGATGATGTGCTAGTCATAAACAGGAATAGGTTAGGACCACGGAAAATGGACACATATTGGCAAATGACTTGTTTTTGCAAGATCTTAACAAAGCTATCAATCCCTGAAATTGAGACAACCCCTTTAAATACATTAAAAAAAGAGAAACAAAGAACATGGTGGGTATTCCATCCTAATTTAAACATGTGTTTTCTAGAATTAAACTACTTAAAAAAAACTTGCATATACAAAATAGCAATTATAAAAATTCTCTGAAATTGACCAAGGGAGGTACATTAAAACTTGACCAGATGTAGGTTATTCAGAGGACATGGAGTAAGGAGCACGTACAGAGAAAAAAGATAACAGAGACAATTACCTCCATCACGTGAATAAAATGAGAAAACGAATCAAGAAAAAGGCACCTGGGTGGAACAGGAGCGATAACCACCAGATATTATCCAAGTGAAGCTCATTGGACCTCACTCATACGAGGGGCAAGCGCTACCAGGGACAAGGACAGTATAATGTCCATGAAACTAAAATGTGGTTTGAAAGAACACCCTTTTTCCGGCACTATTTTAAACTGGGGTCATGCATGGTTTGGGTCACATGCTGTGGCCCCAGGACATGATATGTCTATGTCCAGAGAAACTAAAATGGTGGTTGAAAACTCTTTCCCGGCACTTTTTTAATCTGGGATTCATGCAGTATTGGGGCTCATGCTGGTGGCCCCAGGACAGGGATAGCTAAGTCCAGTGAAACTAAAATGGTGGCTGAAAGACTCCTTTTTCATGCACTATTATAATCTGGGGTCATGCAGGTTTGGGGCTCATGGCTGTGTCCAGGACAGGTATAAGACAATGTCCAGTGAAACTAAAATGTTGTTACAAAGACTCCTTTTTTACCGGCACTTTTTAATCTGGTCCATGCAGGTTTGGGCTCATGCAATGGCCCAGGACAGGGATATTCAATTCCCAGTGAAATTAAAATGGATGTTGAAAGTACTCCTTTTACCGTCACTTTTAAAATCAGGGTCAAGCAGGTTTAGGGGCTCATGCTGTGGCACCAGGACAGGTTATAGTCAATGTCCAGTGAAACTAAAATGTGGTTTAAAAGACTCCTTTTTCCGGCACATTTTTAAATCTGGGGGTCATGCAGGTTTGGGCTCATGCTGCGTTCCAGACAGGGATATTCAATGTCCAGTTCAAGTAAAATGATGGTTTCCAATCATACTGGCCTTCTGGCCTTTTTAATTGTGGGTCATGCAGGTTTAAAGGCTCAAGCTGTGGAGCAAGACAGGGAAAGTGATGGCGTGTGATTTTTTTTCTGTGGCTTTTATAACCTAAGTGTGTTGCCTAAGATGTAGCAAAAAACTATCCATTTGACTGTTGTGGATTTTAATTCCAGCTTCTCCAGCCTGTATGTGTAAGAATTAAGGTGTTGTTGCTCTCCCATAGACTTTAATGGTCATCGATCAAAATCTACCTACACAATCTTGATCGATGAGGGTCGACTTCGACCATCGACTGATCGATGCCAACGTAATCGTGTCAACACTATTCAACAGTTTTTTCTCTGTGAACTCAGCCATGACATGACTTCTCTAAGTGCAGCACTTCTAGCTGCTAAAAGACACTAAACTTTCTGCTCTGTATACTCTGGATACAATCGAAACCTGGCTAACAATTTCTCTTAAACCGCCTTACCAAATTTGACGTACCCATATTGTCCAAGGTTGGGTAGGGGGAATCCGCAAATTGACGTAAGGGTACGACATGTCGATCTTGCGCTGCTCCATGATCGCGGCATGAAACCAGCGATACAATACCTCAGGGAATCATGCCCAGAAATCCCCACGCCGGGAAGTGATGTTCCGGCCACGGTGATTAACCCTTCGAAGTCTCGACCTACCATGTTCGAGACATCGAAGCTGCAGACAGCATGGATGAGCACCTGCTGCCTGCGATCGTAGTCACAGTGCGCAGTCGCGCTCACAGACACACACCCTACAGCATGTGACTGCGAATGAAAGCCTTCGTGATTGTCTCTGGTGACAACACCATGCGCTGCAATGCATAGTGGACATGTGATTGACGGTCACCATGGCGACCAATACACATCATTAATTGCTGTGAGCATGATCTCCTAATGTAAAGAAACGATTTGATGATACTATGCATACAATTCCCATCTGGGGAAAGTAAAAATGTGAAAAAGTAACAAAAAAAGGTGGCAAAAAAGTAAAACACAAAACAAAAAATAAAATGAAAACACTACACCGCCTTTACCCCTATACAAACACAAACGCCTAAAAAGATCAAAATAAATAAAGTACCCATATTTGGTATTGCCGTCTGCATAACAACCCACCCTATAAATATGTTACGTTATTTAACCCGTACGGTGAACGGCGTTTAAAAAAAACAAAAAAAAAAAAAAAAATTAATCACAGAATAGAGATTTTTGTTCATCCCGCAGCACATAAAATGGAATTTAAAACATTAGTTCATCCCGCAAAAAAAAGTCCTTAAAAGCTCTGTATACTGAGAATTTTAAAAAAAGTTACGGCTATTAGAAGATAGCGATGCATAAATTATTGTTTTACACAAAAAAAAAACACTTTCTTTTTTAAAAAAAAAAAAAAAGTAATTTCACAATAAAAAACTATATAAATTGGGTATCATCATAATTGTCTCAACCCAGGAGTAAAACTAACTTGTCATTGATAACTGCACGTGTGACGAGTTAAAAATAAAAATCAAAGAAATTACAAGGGATTTTTCAGTATTTACTTCACCCAGCCTTCCAAAAAACGGATATAAAAGCGTCAAAAAAGCCTTGTCCCTCCAAAAAATGAAGACCAATAAAAATATCAACCTCATCCTGAAAAAACAAGCTGCTTACAAATGCATAACAGAAATAAAAAGTTCTGGCTCTCAGACTGCGGCAATGCAAAAACGTGTTTTCCCTTTTGAATAAAAGTGTTTTTATTGTGTAAAAGCAGTAAAATATTAAAAAAATATACAAATTGGATATCACTGTAATCATATCGCTCTGCTGAGTAAAGATAGCATGTCATTTATAACCACACCAGTGACCGCTGTAAAAAATAAAAATAAAAAACAGTAACCAGGGAATGCAGTATTTTTTGTTCAAAATGCTCACAAAAACCTTAATAAAAAGTGAACAAAGTGTCATATGCCCCCCATAATGGTACCAATCAAAACATCACTCATCCCGCAAAAAACAAGCACAAATCAGCTCCGTATACAGATAAATAAAAAAAGATATGGCTTTCAGACTATAAACAACATAAAATGCAATTTCTATGAACGCATTTCAATAGTAAAAAGTAATTAAAACCTAAAAAATATAAAAAAAGTATATCATTGCAATTGTACCGACCCGCATCTTAAAGATTATGGCTGCCATTTAATCCCATAACGGCGAACACTGAAAAATGAAACCCGAAAACAATGCGAAGTGCGTGTTTATATTCCCCTGTGACCCAAAATGTTACACTACATCCCCTAGGTAAGATCCATGAGGGTGTGAATCTAAAATGAGGCAACTTCAGGAAGCTGTCACCTGTACTGTACTTGTGGGCTTTTTGCAAAGCGACATGGCCCCACCAAAATCTAGTTCCAAAAGCCAAAAACACTCCCTCCCATGTACGTCCAGCCATGCGCCCAAACGAGCAGATTACACCCCATTACAGGGTAAATTGCCGAATTTGAAGAAATAGCGTAACACAAATTGTGTGCCATAATTAACCCAGGAAATTTCCATGAAAAAAAATAAACCCATAACAAATTACACATGTCCACAGCAGCACACAAAATGGTTTAAATTCCACCATTATCCCAGCTATTACAGAAGACGAGAAACGAGTAACATTTCAAACAATTCAAGCATTTAATTATATCCCAACACACGCAAATAATCATCCTCCTCAGACAGTGAACACAGCCTTATTATTTCTTCTGATCCCAATCTGGAATTATTATTTTTACTTATCACTATTTCTAGCTTTATTATTTAACTACAGTGGCTCCTGGGTGGAGACACAAAAGTATTCATGGTGCACTCCTCCTTCCCCCACTACTGATCTGCCTAATTGGCCTGGTAGTCTCAGAGGTCGCTGGAGCAGCCCATGACCTGTGGATTTCTCCTCCTGCGTTCGCAGTTTAAAACATCAGCATTGCTTCCTACCGTGCTGATAGCCGGATATATGAGCTGATACACCAAGGAGAGAGGCTGCTGCCTCAGATTAACCTCTAATGTCGTTTTATGTCACTGCCAGGCTGCGTACTCTCCATGGTGCAGAGGTAGAAGATGAGTCCTCTCACACTTTCAGCTGCCTCTGGTAGCATGTGCTGATCTGTGTTGTTAATGTTCTCCTTGGTCAGGGGACTGGCTACTGTTTTCATTCTGTTTTTCTGTGCACTGCCAAGCTGCACACTCTCCATGGTATAAAGTTAGGAAATGAGTTTCCATCCCATCCGATACTCCTGGTAATTTTTTGAACTATGCTGATTTTGCTCTTCTGGCTCAGAAGATTGATTCCTGCAGACTTCTTTTATTTTCTGAAGACTTATAGCTGATGAGCAGCAGCAAAACAGAGAAAAGAAGCAGACGCTATGAATGCAGGTTCTTTGCTAATTTCCCGCTCCTGCCTGGGTAACTGAGTATTTCAAATCTGCCTCATGGTGAGTGTGTTGTTCAAGCAGAAACTAAACAATAATTATTTGGTTGTGTTGCAACTGCAAAAATCTTCAGCGGTTTCGCAGAATACTAATCAAGGGAGGTTTTGCCCCCACTCTGTCTCAAACGGATACAAAGATTCCAGAATTGTTTTGCCTGCTTTCTTTAAACCGCACTTATTGGAGGGGCCTCCATTTAGACAACCTCTTACTATATACACTTTATAAAATCTAAATCCATTGCAATAAGTGCTCTGCTCTGATATCTCAGTCTTTAGCTAAGAGAAGAGCAGGTTCATAGAGGGTCTTCGGGGGACCTATTCTGGCCCCTTTAACCGACAACCTTTTTAATGATTAATACATTGTAATGTCATTCCCCTAAGGACACTGCAGGAAATCTCATTCTTACATCAATTTTCCAATAGCCAATACCGAGCTCCTACAGTGCAGAACCCTTTTAAATTGTTTAAAGGGATTTTTGGTAACAAATCCATTCCTATCTAAGTGCCCAACTTTTTGGCCCATTCAAGCCCAAGTACTCTTGCCTTTTTTGGGAAATGGCAATGTTTTCCCTGCAACCCCTTTTGTGTAGTTGCGAACGACGGTAACTGGGGGCCCAGCAAAAAAAAGCATGTGTGTAAAAAAAAACAAAAAAAAAAAAAACAACCCCACAAGGCTCAGTTTTACTTTGGAATAGGTCCAGCTTCCATCATTAAATAAGTTTTTAACTTCGGGGGAAAAACCAGGGAAAATTGCAGTTTATTTCAAATCTCAAAACTCCACAAAAATTTGATTCCTGGTTCTCTGGATCCCCCCCCTTCAAAGAAATTTCTGCATAATATTGCTTAAAAAGAGAATAAATAAATAAAACAAAAACAAAAAAAAGTATACAAGTAAAGACTTTTACTTCAGGTGCAGACTCGTTACGAAGGGACTAAATTAATAAGAATGCTGATTTTTGCATGACAAAGCTTTTTTTTTTTCTGAGTATCTGTTGGGGGTTATTTTCCATTTTTTCCCATTGCCCGGCTCAAAACTAAGTAAAAAACCCGATTTTTTTCCCGCATTGGGATACCAGCGGAATATCACTAACCTGGACCTGCCTCAGTTTTTTTTGGGGGGTATTTCCTGTAGAAATCAAAAGCCATATGAGACTATTTTACTACTGCTACATCCAGAAACTTTATGGGCAAAATTTATTTCACAGCTAAAGCTTCTTAAAAACCCCTTCATAATTCCCCCCCCCCCTCCCCCCCCCTTTCCCTTTAAGTTTTTTTGGGCCCTTTCAGATAATTCCATGTCTTTTTTTTTTTTTTTTTAAACTTTTATTGATTTTCCATGTCAAACAACATGGAATCATACAGAATACTTAACCATTATCCTATAACAATTTCAGAATAAACAGATAAAAAATCTCTGTTTGTTTTTTTAAAAGTTTTTTATCTCCTAAGAGCAAAAAAAAACCCATTTTTTAAATATAATCCCCTTACCCCCTAGTTTCCCCCCTCCCCCCCCAAATTAAAAACTTAAAAATGCAAGGAAGAGCAAAGGATCTGCACTATAATTCTTTTGACATAAGAATCTTTTTATCCATGACGCCCCAAACCGCTTTCAGCAAAAGCAGTTATGACAGTGCTCTTTTTTGCACTCAAGGTCCTTGGGACCCAGTTTTATTGGGTATCTTCTTGCATTCCCGGGTCATTCCCGCAGATATTATCCTTTTTTTAAGTACATTAGTAAGTCGGGAAAATGTTGGGAAAGAAAACCCTTGGGATTTTGGGGCCCTTCCCTATGCATAAAACCCTAATAACATATGAACCTCTGAGATCTTAATTCCCAAAAGT
>JAODAL010040596.1:0-36743 GCA_025379985.1 Phyllomedusa bahiana
TCTTTTTTATTCTAGAGTAGCCCAAACAATGGGGGGTGGACCCAACGGGGGGAAAACGTCACATATGTCGGGAAATGTAGGGGGAAATGTTCTGAACTACAGCTAAAGGGGGTGGTTTTTGGCCCGTGAGGAATGACAAAAGGCTGCAAAACTTCCTGGCTTCTCCGGTCCAAAGGGGTTGGTGTGGCTTGGCGGGAAGCACTTTATCCGGGGGCCGTAAGGACATGTATTGCCCCTGACCGTAGTTAAGCTCCAAAAGTCTGCGTTTGCCGTGAAATTTGGAAGACACCGACGGGCTAAAGGGAAATGGCCCTGGCTACATTCATTTTCGCCCCAGTTTCTACTATCCCAGGTTCGCCTCCCCCAGTGTCTTGGCAAAAAACTGCCACACCGGCAAGTATGTGATTTTACCACCAACGCTCCACACTGACTGACTGCTAACAGTGCTGCCTTGGTGAGCCCCTGCGATGCTACTTTCTGGGCCAAAAGGGACCTGCGAATCAAATGGTCTGCCCTGTGGCCTTTTTGGCCCCGCCCCCGCATACTGACCCTGCTGCTCCCGCCCACACTCCAACTTGCTGGCTTGGTCGCTGCCTGGACGCGCAAGCAGCCCCCTCTTCTCCTGACGTCCTGAGGGATGATAAGAACCTTGTTCCCTGGCTCCCAAGTGCAAGGGTACATTCTAAAATTTAGTGTTTCCCCGTCACGGCTGTCCCCCTAAAGGTCTGGGTTTTTCCCAAACCTGCCCGCTTGCAACATAACCCTTCCATGCACTCTCCACTCACAAATTTGCCACCTACTGCAAGAAGCGCGGATTTTTTTGCCCACTGGTGTAATGGAGATGGTGTATGTGAGAATACACACACTGAATTTCAAAAAATTTTCACCCAATAAGTGGAAAAAGAACCCTAAAATCAGAAGCAATACCAAAAATAAAAAAATGTGGTTCAGGAACATTTTGGTAAGACACCCACCGTGTTTTTTATAGGGTGTGACATCAAAAAGTGGCTGGTGTGATTGGATGCATGTCTGCATGTCATGGCATTGAGGGCATTCCTTTCTTTCTCCCATAGTTCTTTGCTCCATGTCATGCCATGTGCTCATGGCCATTTTAGATTCGTTACCACGAATCACCTGGAAATTTGGCTTCGTTTAGAATAAAATATTTTCTGAAATTCAAAAGACTTCCACTTTGTTAGAATCGATTTGCTCATCCTTAAAAGTGACCAATGAAAACACAATTTTGGTGCTGTTTTTTATTGTTTATGGTGATGACCGTTTGAGATAAATAAGGTTACAAAGTAAAGCACAGATTCTTATTAACTTCTAACAGGATGTGGAATGCACATACATTTCAGCATGTAGTGCAAGCGAGTTTCAAGTCAAAATCTATGTTTACATGCTACCAAACAATCATGCCTTTTTTTCTTCTAGGAAAAATCCATGCCAAAAACTGGGGACTGGTCTCCGAGCTCCAGCGCATTTTTTTTTTTAACTGTCTGCATCTTTTCTTGTCTGGCTGCAAGTTAAGGAAAGCCTCGGGGTAACATCCTGGCACAGGTGGTGTAATTACGCCACAGTCACTGGACACAAACTAGAGAAGTGAGCTGTTCAGTGTGAAATCTACCTCTTCCTACCTAATTTTGGGTGGAGCTAATCTGCTTAATTATGGGTTATATTCCTATTGGGGGTTTAGGTACCTATCTATCTAGTGGGTGGCCTATATGCCTGCCTGCCTACCTACCTACTTTATGGGGGGGGGGGGGGGTCTATATTCCTACCTACCGAATGAGGGCCTTGATACCTACCTACATAATGGGGACAGATATACCTACCTTCCTAATGGGGGCCTACATACAGTACCTATCTAATGGGGGTCTATATTTCTTCCTTATGGGAGACCTATATACTTACTTAGTGGGCATACTTTAATACCACCAACCTTATGGAGGGGCCTATAAGGCTACCTAATTTGGGCCTATATAACTATCTACCCAATTGGGTGGCTGTATGCCTACTTAATAATAAGGACTTAAAGGGATTTTGCCACAAAGTAAAATTGATGAGGGAAGTTTGAAAATTAAATAATAAACATTTTCACATTCATCATTTTTAAAAATTTTAAGTTTTTGTTTTAGTTGCTCCATTAGTGTCCATTGTTTACAAACTATCTAAAAGGGGATACAATCGGGGGTGTGACTTAGGTCCAGCACATCTCAGACCAAACCTTTCCCCCCTCAGGCGTTTTTGGTGTTCAAAACCCCGGGGTGCGTCATTCTACTCCTGTCTTTGAAAATAGTTAGTAATAATCAAACAGGGCAAATAAAAAAAAACCCTCAATGGGTCTGTGCATTTATATAGAGGAAAAAAAATCCACAGGTTAAGTTCCTGCGGGATTTGAACCAAGGCCCTTGTGTGTAAAGCAAAAATGTTACCTTGATTAATTGTAGCTCTTTAAATTTTTTACATAAACAGACCTTTCTTTCACTAGAGGGGAAAAGGCCCGGGGTTGTTTTATCCTGCTGAGTTACTTTTATTTTAAATTCAAACAAATCACACATGCCCTCTTCTGAGCACACTGGGCTGAGAGCTGGATACAGGAGGTATGAAATAAGATCGTGGAAAACCCCCTTTAAATACCTACCTATATAATGGGGGGGTCTTACATACCTACCTGCCCAATGGAAGTATATATTCCTACCTAACGGGGGGTACGAGTAAGGAACAGTGTTCCAGCATCCTTAAAATCCTCCTTTTTATTGTGTTCTTTTAGAAAACAACAGAAAAAAGTGATTTTTTTCTCTTTGTTTTAAAAAAACAATAGAAATTTAGGGCCACTTTTAAAACATTTAGTTTTCAAAATTTCCCCTTTTTTGCCCATAAACAACCAATCAGAAGGCCCCTTTCATTTCATTTAGTGCCTGGAAAAATTTGAGGGCGCTCTGATTGGTTGCTATGGGGAAAAAAGAGAGTTTTAGACCTAGAAGTTTTTATAAGTGGGGCCCAAGAAATTTTTGGTTGCTGTAAAATCTTTGATTTCCAAATCCTATTGTTGCTTCTGAACTGTGGTGCATTCTCTCATGACTAAAAAGTCAGCTGGTGCTACTTAGTTTGATTTACCCGAGGTGGGAGGGGCATAGTTGCCAACTTTCGAAAATAAAAAGTAGGAGACTTTAGTGGGCGGCGCGCTACGCGCGCCGCGGCAAAAAAATTTTCATGGACCGCCCCTCCCCTTGTCGGTATGCCCCGCCCCTTCAAAAAGCCACCCCCACTCCCCCCCCCAAATGCTAAGGCTTTGGAAAAAACCAGGTGATGCCCTTATAGCCCGGTAGTAGCCCCCCCTAACCCGGGGTGCCCCTTACAGGGCCGGTAGATCCCCCTTTTAGAAGTAGTGCCCCCCCTTTGTTACCCGGGAGTGCCCCCCCTTTTTTTAGCCAGTAGGTCCCCCATTGTTAGCCAGGTAGTGCCCCATCTGTTTGCCAGGGTGTGCCCCCAACTGTTAGCCAGGTAGTGCCCCCATTGTTGCCAGGTAGTGCCCCCACTGTTAGCCAGGTAGTGCCCCCCCATCTTTTAGCCAGGGGAGATGTCCCATCTGTTAGCCAGGTAGAGTCCCCCCTCTGTTTGCCAGGAATGTCCCATTGTTAGCCAGTAGATGTCCCCATTGGTTGCAGGGGAGATGTCCCCATTGGTTCCAGGTGTGCCCCTCTGTTAGCAGGTAGTGCCCCCATTGTTGCCAGGTAGATGTCCCCCCCTGTTAGCCAGGTGATGTCCCCCATCTGTTAGCCGGGAGTGCCCCCCCTCTGTTTGCCAGGTAGTGCCCCCCTCTTTTGCCAGGTAGGCCCCCCATCGGGTTAAAAGGTAGTGCCCCCTCTGTTGCCCGGGATTGCCCCATCTGTTAGCCGGTTTCCCCCATTGTTTGCCAGGGATGCCCCCATTGTTAGCCAGGGGAGATGTTCCCATTGGTTGCCAGGTAGATGTCCCCATTGGTTGCCATGTAGAGTCCCCATTGGTTTTCCCGGTAGATGTCCCCATCTTTTAGCCAATATGCCCCCCTTTGTTAGCCGATAGTGCCCCATCTGGTTAGCCAGGTTTGTGCCCCCCTCTGTTTGCGGGAGATGTCCCCATTGGTTGCCAGGTAGATGTCCCATTGGGTTTCCAGGTAGTGTCCCCATTTTGGTTGCCCGGTAGATGTTCCCCCTCTGTTCCCCGGGAAAAAACCCCATCTGTTAGCCAGGTAAAGTTCCCCTTTTGTTAGCCGGTAGTCCCCCTTTTGTTTTCCAGGTAGTGCCCCTTTGTTAGCCCGGAGTGCCCCTTTTGTTGCAGTTTCCCCCTCTGTTTAGCCAGGTAGTCCCCCATTGTTGCCGGTAGTGCCCCCTCTGTTGCCAGGAGTGCCCCTCTGTTGCCGGTAGTGCCCCTTTTTTTGCCAGGTAGGCCCCTAAAACAATAAAAAAAAAAATAATAAAATCCCTTACCCTTACCAGGCTCCTGCAGCGCGGCCAGCCCGCCCATCTTTCAGGGCGCAGGGGAAGTGAGAGCAGCCCCGCTCACTCCCCCGGGGGGGGGGGGGGGGGCCCGGTCACTTCCCCCGCCCTCTACCTTTAGTGCGGCCACACACCGGCGCCGTATTACAGGGGGAGGGGGCAGGGGGGAGGTCCCTCCTCCTCCTCCCCGCACAGTGGGACCCCGGGGGGGAGCGGGTCGCTGCGGCCGCTTTACCCCCTGTAGGAGCGGTCCCCGGGGGCGCAAGAGGTAGCGCACCAGCGCTACTCTTTCGCCGCGGTAATTTTTAAAGGACCCCCCGCCGCCCGCAGGCGGGGGGAGAAATGCCAAACTCCCCGGGGGGGGCGGGGGGGGCCCCAATAGCGGGACCCCCCCCCAAAAAAACGGGGAGTTGGCATGTATGGGGAGGGGCTATATACCTACTAACACGGCATGATTTTTTACCTAATGGAAGCCCATATACTATCGAAAAGAGGGGTAACCCCCCCTAGCGTACTTTAAAGGGGTTTTTCCAGGACGTGCCTTATCTGCTAAGAAGCCAAATGTAAAAAAGCAATGCTGAGCTGAAGAGAGCAGGGCCGGGGACGCGGACCAAGGGGGGGCCCCCCCTAGGGCGCCCACCTCGCCTTCCCTAAGGGCGAGTTTTAGGGCCCCACCCCATCCGGCTCCAGGCCCCCTGCCGGGGGGCCTAAGCGCCCGGCGGTCTCTGTGACCCTTTGGGCCGGGGGCAGTGAGCGAGCGCTCCCCGCCCCGCAGATGTGTCAGGCCCGTCCCCGGAGGATCGCTGGATCCTCCGGTGAGCCCACGCCAGGGGGGCCCCCCCCCCCCCCCCCCCCAAAAGGGGGGTCCCCCGGGCCCCCCCCCCCCCTCCCCCTTTGCGCTGAGGACCCACCGGGCCCCGTGCGCCTCAGCCGGCGCTCACAATGATTTATGTCTCGCGACGCTGCCTCTCCTCGGGGCCCCAGCGCGTCATAGGCCGGGGGGCCCGAGGGGGCGCGGGAAGAGGGGTGGTGAAGGGACAGAAAGGAACGCGCGCCCGGGAATTTGGGGAAGTTTAATTTGTTGTTTTAAGTGCCCTGCCCGCTGCCACCTATAAAGCCTGCCCGTGGCCCCCATACGCCTGCCCGTGGCCCCTATATCCCGTGTGGCCCCATAATGCCCCCCTGCGGCCCCCCCATAGTGCCTGCCTGTGGCCCCATATTCGCCGTGGCCCCCATGCCGCCGTGGCCCCCATACGCCCCCCTGTGGCCCCCCATATTTTGTGTGGCCCCCCCCCCGGGATGCCCCTGTGACCCCCTATATTTTGCCTTGGCCCCAACGCCCGCTGTGGCCCCCTATATTCTGCCCGGGCCCAATACGCCTGCCTGTGGCCCCTATATCCCGCCTGCGGCCCCCATACGCCTGCCTGTGGGCCCCCTTATCCCCCTGCGCCCCCATTGCTGCCCGCGGGCCCCATAATGCCTGCCGTGGGCCCCTATATCCTGGGCCCCCTGCGGGCCCCCCCTATCCCGCCTTCGGCCCCTTAAAAGCCTGCCCGCGGCCCCATAATGCCCGCCTGCGGCCCCCATAATTTCCTGCCTCGGCCACCTTAAAAGGGCCTGCCTTTCGGCCCCTATATTGCCCCTTTGGCCCCCAACGCAGCCCGTTGGCCCCCCTTTTTTCCTGCCCCGGCCCCCTAAATACCTGCCTGCCCCCCCTATAAAGCCTGACTGGTGCCCCCATAAGCCTGCCTGAGCCCCCCCCAAAAGGTCTGTGGTCCCCCTACGCCTGCCTGAGCCCCATAAGGCTGCCTGTGGCCCCTATAGCCTGCCTTTTGGCCCCCGTACGCCTGCTGAGCCCCGTACGGTGCCTGTGGGCCCCCATATGCCTGCCGGGCCCCCACACCTTGCCCGGTGCCCCCATTACGCCTGCCTTAGCCCCCATACGCTGCCCGTGGCCCCCCCGCCTCCTGAGGGGCCATACCCTCCTGAGGTCCCATAGCCTGCCTGTGGGGCCCCCAAAGCCTGCCGTGGCCCCTGTTCGCTCCTGTGGCCCTATTGCACCTGTGGCCCCCTACGCCCGCCGTGGCCCCTACCCTGCCTTGGCCCCTACGCCTGCCTGGCCCCCATAAAGCCTGCCCGAGCCCCCAACTGCCTGCCTGAGCCCCCCTACGCCCGCCCCGAACCCCCACTATATATTTGCCTGAGCCCCTGCTATATACCTGCCTGAGTGCCCCCTATATTTTTTATACCCTCCTGTCAAGGGGGGCAATATCTATATACCCGCCCGACTGAGAGGGCATAAATTTTATTCCTGTTTATAAAGGGGGCTTTTTTACCTATAAATTTAAGGGGTTACTGGAAAAAATGAGGAATCTAAAATATTTGTGTCCAAATCCCCGGGGGGAGCTTGGGCCGGGGGGCAAACACATGAAGGTGGAACCGGATGGAAAGAAAAAAAGGGGAAAGGAACGACCTGATCAGAAAGATTCCGGTGGTCACTAAATGTAACTGCAGTGTAATACTTTATTCGGCAGAGCCACATAAACTATAATTTTACCACTTTCTGGTCACGTAGGTGGTGGTATATGTCTTCAAGCCTGTGTACAGCTGGTATTTACCATGTGGGGGTCGCATTGGTCAGGGTTGGCAGGATTATTTGGCCTTAATATTGTTTAGGGGGCTTGGTTTTTTAGGAGTTTTTTGTAACAATCATTGTCTGGTTTAATTTGCTCCTGTATCGGGGGATTATTTAGGACTGTTATTTAGGGGGGATTCACTGTCATACGGAGGGGAAACGATTTTTTAAAAAGCTAATTTGGGGCAGGGGGTGATTTTCATGTGAGTGACTGCTGAGGAGATGGAGGGGCTATGTGGAATGTGCAGAAAATTATGACAGGCCCGGGCCGAAAGGGGGTGAAGGGAATTTGTGTGTGTGGTGTGTTTGTGTGTGGGGGGGGTTTTTTTTTTTTGAGAGCGAGGGGGGGGGGGCGCCATTGGCTTACTCCCTAGGGCAAAAATGCCTTGTCCCGGCCCTGGGGGGAAAAACACCCAGCCAAGCACAGAGCCATGCATAAGGGATGTGTGAAATGTTCACTCAAATAATCAAACACAACAAATGGTCTGTAAACAAAAAACAGCTTTCTCCACAGCCTCTTTAAAGCTCCTTCACCCTTTAAAGCTCCTTCATTTCCCATCATCAGTTTAAAAACCCTGATTTTTCTCAATAATCACAGATAATCACACTACAACTAGTGGGTTCTGTATACAAAAACAACAATTTCTACCCTCCTTTTAAAACTTCTTCGCTCCCCCTTTACAGATAAAAAAGTGTGCTTGGGCAAGCCCGGCCCGCAGTCTTTCACTCTAACTAAAGGGAGGGAAAGGGGCCCCGAGCTCTCTCAGGGTGCAATTTTTTTAATCACATATTTTAGAAAAGTGATTAAATACCCATTTTGGAGGATCCCCTCAACAAAAATCGTGGCAAAACCCCTTTAATGGGTAACCCAGGGGGGTAACTATTAAAAGGGGTCTACCTATATGCGCAAGTAGCTGCTTTGTAAACATTGCCACATCATAGTATTGTAAGAAGAGTCCACAGAACCCAACTACTTCATGAATTTTAGATTTTTGTTGTCAAATCATAACACTGCAAGGAGATTTTTATCACCAAATGAATATTCTATAGTAGAAAGTTGACACAATAAAAGCCAATTATGTTTTGCTCCCCTGGGACCTTGATTGTATGTGTCACTATAAGAGATGCATTTGAACGGTATAGTGAGAATCCATCACATGCTAGCATGAAATTATATGTAGCATGGAGTCAAACTGGGCATAAGAGATGTGATGCAAAAACATATGATGCTGATGGACCAGGGTAATGGAAAACATCTGTGTTAATGTATTTTAAAGGTACGGTGCATGAAATGGGTTTAGAATGTGAGTATGAGAATACAGAGTCCTGACAAAGATAAAAAGGAAAGACAATAAAATGCAAGTAACTATACATATCATCACTACTAGGTAATGAACATAGAATATATGGACTCAGAATGTTTACAGGCAACTGTGGAGACAGAGAGAAAAAAACGTACAAACAAATAATAATGGACCTAACAAGGGCATGAAAGTGGAAGAGGAGGAAGGAGCCAGGAGAAGAAGACAGAAGATCAGGAATGATTAAAAATCAAAGAAGAGATTGAAGAGAAGCAGAGGAATGTGGCTGAGGCTAGAAAAATGGTGTTAGAAATGGGCTCGACACTTGCAGGAAATGGCTAAGATCATGGATAACAGTTTGTGGCTGTGGCCATTTAAAGAAGAACAGTAAGCTGGGCTGTTGTCCTGATGAAGGTCACCAGTGTGGGGAGGTCACGCATGAGCATTGGCCGACTAAGAGAGAGTGTATGGAACATTGTAATGATGCTAAAAGAAATAGGTATAAAGTGGGTGAGGTAGGATAAATGGAAAGAGTAAATGTCACTGTTTATAAAGTTAATAATTCATGAATGAATAATTAAGAAATAAACAGAGTGATGAATAGTGGATGTAAATATAAGAAGATGAGATTATTCAAATATGAAAGTATGTAGTGATTAATAGATGGAGACAAATAGAAGGTGAATGATATAAGGTATACATAAATAGGACAAAAGGCCCTGCTCACAGTATGTAACTCTTTTCTAGCGGCTATGACTGCAACCTGTTAGTCACCATCTTAGGGAGTGCTGGTAAGTGTCCACTCTGTTTCCATAGTCTCAGCTATTGTAACTATGAGTGCTAACTGGGTGATTTCTGCCGACAAAATGGCAATGCTCACTTCAGAGACAAAAAAATATATAACCTAAACGCAATCTACTCTTCCTAAACTTTTTGGCTCCTGTCCACTAGCATTTGAGAACACATGGCTGCTCCTTAAGACGCTGATTTTCAAGTTTACTTTTCAAGGTTTGAACCTGTGACCTCATACAAAATCTGAGCAAAAATAAGGATATGTCAGGATTGATTCTTTTGTTCTATTTTCTGCTTCGTTTTTCTGATTAGCATTTCTTTCAATTTAGACCAAGGGCTACATTTATTGTTAAGCCCCAAATACAGTCCAAGAAAAACGAAAACACATCCCGCACATCCATTTAAAATTTGTATAGATGCTATTGAACACTGTTGTGACTGCAGAACGTAAATTCTTTAACACTAAATACAGCAGCACATTGTAGGCACTAAAAACCATACAAATATTGAATTAGGAGAAAAATTTAAAATGTTTTAGCATTTTAACCACAACAAAAATAAGGGGGTTTTTTAGTGCGCTTTTGATAAAATTGCTTTTGCCCACTACAAGAAAGGGGGCCTTTACAGGTGGGGCCCCTAACTCTAATAGCTTCTGTGGGGCAAAGCCGCCTGCTTTAGGCCCGGGCCCATTCACGCGGATTTTAAGGGCCTCACGCGCCAGGGGGGAGACATTTTTTAAAATTTTTAGCGCAGTGCCAATGCATGAATGCGAAAAAAAAAGCCCCAAAAATAGTTTTGTTCCCCACTATAGAGCATTTAAAATTTTTACGAATAGACCCCTAAATGTTAAATTTTATATACCGAAATATTGGAGTTATACACCCGCCTTACACTGCCCCTTTTAAACAATCCTTTCTCATTAAAAAATTTCTAAATGATTATATCCCCATAATTCCCTCCATATTTCTTAATTTACTTTATTTAAGTTCTTCCAGCATAACATTAGTGAAGAAAAAAAAATTTCAATTTTAAATAATGTTTTAAAAAAGTCAAAAAAATTTTTAATTTGGGTATCCTTGTCTTTTTGGAGGTGCTTTAGTTCATAAGGTTTTTCAATAACGTACTCTCTCGGCCCCGAACAGGGGGTTTGCAGCTTTCCTATTTTTCCCCGGGGGTCTCCCCTCTTATAGAAGCCATATATTGAGTGCATTATTTTTATGCATGGGGACATCAGAAAGAAAAAAATTTGAGGGAGAAATCTTATTGCACCAGGGGGGGTTTTCATATCTGTAGAATTTCAGTTAAGTCTCACAAAAGATCAATCCTAAACTGATGGTCAAAGGGCGTCACTTGACACACTGCTAATAAAAAATCCCAAAATGTCGGGTGAAAGTGGGAGCCATTCAAAAATCACGTTTTTGGGTCTTACAACATCCCAATGCATCCCCAAGGTTTTTACAATAAATATACAAAAATAATAAATAGTAAAAAATAAATAATAACTATACCAGTTTTCACTATGTTTGGTCTTTTTTTTAACTGGTAAGGTTTTTATATGGGGAAACACTTTGCGTCCTTCTCTTCACACATGCTTGTTACCGGTGTTTATCTCCTGTCCCTTCTGCATTGGACAGGACACAAGCGGATTCCCTTTTTGCCCCCTTTGAACAATTTTTTTCAGCAAAAGGCTTTCCCCAAGCAAATGTTTTTTTTTAGTAAAAAAGGATATTTTTTCTGTCAACTGCAGCGCTGCTCTGAGCATACACATTTGGGGCCTTTCAAATATAACGGGAATTTATAGCGGGGGTTTTTTTTTTTTATTAAATAATACAAAGCTTCCACATAATTTTCTTCGTGGCTTCTGCCACTATGATGCATTTGTTGCAGCCTAGGAAGCTTCTCTATCCCCCAATGTAAAGTTTTTTTGACTATATTTAACAGAGTAAAAACCTCCTCATTAAAATTGAATTTCTTTCAACTCAAAAATTCCTTTAGTGTGCCGAAAAAGATATAGTTCGATGGGTTAAATAGTGGTTATTGGGTTTGAGGTTATGTTCCACCAGAGCTCCATAAACTCCATTGTAAAGGACAGTGGAGGGAGAACTGTCTTTTTTTGATTGAGCTTTGCCAACAAAATGGGGTTAAATTTCAACTTTTCCCCTCACTCAAATGACTTGCACCAATATACACTCTACAGTAGACTGATAAGACATCATCCCCAAACTGACTTTTTGGGTATTAAGTCTTAAATAAATCTGAAAGGGAAATTTGACCCCTAAATTAGTCAAAAATTAGTAAAATTTGACTGAGCGACACATTGTGACCTATTCTTTGAAAAGTTGATTACTTTTTAGGAAAGGGGGGAAAACACCTTGGCATGTTACCGCGTGCTGACAATTCCTGTTTCAATTTTTTTTACACGCCAAAATTGGTCCTAAGGCCACATGTATGAAATTGGGTTTAAAAACCCAAAAATTTCATGTGCTTTAAAAATAACATAGAATGCACCTGATTTATAACCCTCTACTGCAGGTCAATAATAAACCATTTCTATGCTAAACATATTTCTTGCCAGGATTCACTTTGAAAATAAATGCCCCACAGTAGTGCGCCTAAAATGCTGTATAAGTAAAAATCATAGCTTTGTACGGTTCTGTGCTCACGCCTCCTGCACCCCCCCAAAAAACAGGCGCATTACAAATGCCACTTGTCTCTGAAATGTGCCGTAAGGGCCAGAAGGGATTTCATGAAGCAAACGGGGGCTGCCCCTGATGTGGGGTGAAAATCTGCCAACTTCGGGTGCAGCCCCTTTCATACCTGTCCCCCTAATTAGCTACATTAGATACTTATTCTTGGATCCCCCTTTGTTGCTGGTCCGTAGCTACGCACCATAGCAGTTACCTATTCTAGCTCACCAGTGGGTATGCCATGGGACAGTTTTCAGATTCAGATTAAAGGGATTTTATTACTAATGTATTACCAAATACATTGTTTTGTTGGTTTTGCTTTGGCCAGGAGATAAAAAAGATTTTTTTCACCCCTTAATTTTTGGGTTTAGTAGCGAAATACCTGGCTGCAGCTCCCGCCTTACCCCCTGCAGGTCCCCCTTTTTAGTTCGCCCTTTGGACCCCAAGGGGTTGCTGATTTTTTATTGCCTGTATTAGTTAACCGGGCCTCTTTTTGCTAGGTTTGGGTTTTTGTTTGGTTGTGGTTGGTTTTTGTTTTTCCGGCTCTGCTTTTTGGCCCGAATCGGGACATCGCGTTTTATAGCCTTGGGGGGTACGAGCTCCTGTCCCTTTCTTAGAGGCTTAGAAGAATACCCGTCCACCTCCTCAATTTCAAGGGATTTAATTCCCGAAAAAAGTTCGGGTCTTATAACTCTTGCATAAACAGAAATCACATATTGTATTCATTCAAGAAACTCCCTCCTTTCCTCCCAATACGTCTTATCGAAAACAGGTACCCCCTGCCTTGTGCCAAAAGTGATCCATCCCCTAAATCAGGGGGGTGGCCATTTTTTTTTCCTAACGCTCCTGTGGTGGTCCTAGACAGTTCCGGGACACTGAAGCCAGACCTTATTTTTTTAAAATTAGCATACAGGGCCAATCTACACACGGAAACGTGTACGGCCCAATACAGGTCAGTTGATTTTCTGACCAGGACGCTAATGCGCTACTCCACTTTCCCCCGGGGACAGATTGTGTTGGGGGGATTGAATTTGGCTTTGAACCCTGCTGGATGCCTCGCTGGGCGTTCCTCAGTGGCCTCCCAACCCCTTTTAATAAATCAAGAACTCTCCATGACTGCAGCGGGGGACGTGGGGAGTTTTTGGCACCCGCGGGACCGAATTACATTTTTTTACTCCTTCCCCAAAACCTAAAACGAATAGATTCATTTTGCCGCAGCACTCGCTCCTCCGCTATTTTGGTGTCGCCTCGGTGGGTAGCGCCTCCCCCCTCGGAACCAGCCCCGGTCCAGTGTGATCTGGTTTTTTCCCCCCCCAAAACCCGGGCCGGCCTTCTCTTGGAGATTGAAGGAGTCTCTCCTGCCCGCTCGCATCCTGTCGGACTTACAGCGCTCGACGGATATCTTTCCTCCCCCGCTCCCGGACCGACTCCTCCCCAATCCAGTGGGAGGCGTTGAAAATTTTCCCCCTCAGGGGGGTTTTAATTAAACATGGTCCCGCCTCAAAAAGAAGCTGCAGCTAAGCCCCAAAGTTTTCTAACCTTTTAGCATCTCGGGAGGCTTCGCATAAGGGCTTCGGGGTGGGGGGGGGGAGTTGGATGGGAAGAGCCATCGCCAGACCCCCCAGACATCCCCCACTCATGGAGCATAGCCCAAAAAAGGGTATGGGGCAGCTATGCCCACTTTTTTATACCTGGTGTAATAAAGGGGCAAATTTTTTAAAGCCCGGCGCTTGGGATAGGAGGGCTGCGTTATATGTCCCCCACTATCAAACCCGGGGGGGCGGACGGTCCATTCACAAAAGATATCTTGCGGGTCTTCCACGATTATTACTCCAGGCTTACAATCTCCCCGCCCCCAGGTCTTGGGTCATCTCTTTGCTCCTATTTAGAGGGGACGGCCATCCTCCCCTTCCCGTTAAATCCCTCGCCTCTCTGGGGGAAACCCTTTCTTGGAGGGGAGCGCAGCAGGGGTAGGGTCCCTTGCCCTCGGGGTTAAAGAGCCCGGGCCCCGAGGGCTTTAAAGGGCCTCTATTTTATAAAGCACTCGGGGCCCCAGCTGACTCAGCCCCTGCCCTTGCATTCAACGAGGCACCGCGACTCCCCCTTCGATCCGGCTTCCTCGGGGAAAATTGTTCGATTCCCAAGAGGGCAAAGGGCCCCTTCTCACCAGTTTTTTTTGCCCCATCTCGCTAATCAACCGGTGCAAAAATCTTTGCCAAAAAAGCTTGCAAATAATTTAACCCGTGCTTGGGGACTGATCCACCCAGATAAGTGGGGTTTGGCCCCCCAGGAAAGGGGAGGGCAATACACTCAAAACCTTTTCCCCTTTCCCCCACGCCCTGTACAAAAAACTCAAGTCTTTTCTTATCACTACGCAAGAAGGCCTTTTACGGTCGCCCTGGGGCCCTTTTGGAGGGGGTATTACAGTCGTTGGACTTGCCCGTGATGCGTGGAAAGGTGATGGCCCCGTAAAATTCACCTCAAGCCCCGGTGAGGGCAAGGGGCTTTGTCCCCCCCTCTGACGATCGGAAAAAGGCACCCAGGCAGGGGTGCCCCTCTCCCTATCCTCTATTTTGGCCATGGAAAACCTGTTTTCGAGCCTGCGTAGGGGGCACCCGAGTCGGGGGATCCGGTTTGGGGGGCCATCATTTCAAATGTTCGCTTTTGCTGATGATTTTTCTCCTTTTCTTTGGGACCCTCCTCCTCCTTCCGGGGGCAAAAGGAGGATTAGAAAGTAAGCCCCTATAGCAATCATAAATCAACATGACGAAAAGTATGGGAATGGGGCTCATATCCCCCAGGACACTTATCCCCCATGAAGGCCCTTTCCCCTTTCTTGGGAAATCCCTCTTTTTAAAACTAGGGTCCCGGACTCAAAAACCCCGACATGTATTTATTTAAAAATTTTCCCCCGTTGTTCGCCAGGGTTAAACAGGACCTCCTAAAATGGGATAATAAAGATTTTCATGGGTTTGGGGCGGATAAACTCTTAAAGATGAATGTCCTTTTACGCCTGCTTATCATTTCAGGCAATTCCACAAACCCCCAGAACCTTTTCAAAACCTTGAGGGAGCTACGTCCCCAATTGTTCCGGGGAGGCCAAAAATTGCGAATGTCTCTTGCAGGCCCCAAAGGGCCAGGGGGGGCCGGGGTTACCCGGGCTTTCAATGCCTACATTTGGCCGCCGGTGGCTGAGAAAACTGGAAAACCCCTTTAAGGAGGAAGTTCCAAACCTCTGGGTACAATAGGAAATACTGTATGGGGGTTCCCGTTCAGCACTCCCTGGCTCCCGCCCTCGGTATTGTCCCCGAGGCCTCCTTGCCGCACCCCCTTGATCGCGCAAAAACCCCGGTCTTGATATTCTTCCTATGCTTTCCAAACGAGGCTTTTTTAGGGTTGGCGACCATGCTTCCCGGGGCAACCCGAATACCCCGCCTCTGGGGCAGCCTTACCGTTCGGGAAGAAGCTACTACTTCGGTCCTCGATCGGGGGGCTCACCTTGGGGACCTGAGGGGGTACGAAGCATTTTGGTTGGCGAGGCTCACACACGCGTTCTCCCGATTCCAATTTTTAAATTATGCAGCTTTTTTCTCAAATTGAAAAGGTCGGGGGCCGCTTAAGCCCCAACCACCCTTTGAGCTTGGGTATGGGGGATACTCTGAGAGGCGGGCCCCGCTGGGCCTGTCAGACTTTTAATTAACTCTGAGGCGGTGACAAGCTGCCTTTCAGAGTAGCTGGGAAAAGGGAAATCAACAGACTCTTTCGGGGGATGCTGGTCCGGGGTTTCACTGACCCACAGACTTCGGTGTCCCCCCGGGCCCACAGTTTGGAAATTTTAAAATTGTCACAAGATGGTACCGCGCCCCCCCCCTACTCAACTCATTTTAACCCCCCAGTCCCCGTGTCTGTTGGGGTGAAAGAGGGGGGGGGGGGGGGAAAGGGGGGGGACGATACTTAGTCTGGTGGGGCTGCCCGGCCTCAAAAACCTTTTTGGGAAGGGCGTCTTCATATGATACACAAAAAAACACGGGGGATCAGATCATAACTGCCCCGCCCCCTCATTCTCCCCTTTTGACATTCCCCCCCCCTTCCCCCCCCCCTGCCTTTAAAATCCCACTCCTGGTTTTCCTTCTTCTTGCAGCCAAAATTTAAATTTAGACCGGTTATCAACTACCCGCCCAACTATGACAGAATGGAACGGAGGTTCATGTGCTTCACTCTAGAGGGAAATTTAGAACCGATTCTCCCTTACGCTTAAGCCAAAATCGCAGGTTTGGGGGGACGGATCTCTTTTTGTGAAACCGATGATTATTTAATTGTTCCTGGAGAGCTTGGGTCTGGAAGGGACGGGGGGAAATGGGGGGTGGTATTTTTGACCTGCCATGGTTTACCCTTTTCAAAACCCCTTTTTTTTGTTTGCTTTTTTGGGGGCGCTTGAGCCCGGGGGAGCCGCCGCGAGTTATGTTTTTCCTTGTTTATATATTTGTTTTTTTGTTTTAGGGCAATGACTAGCTTTTTCCTACACGGAGGTTCTTACTTGATGTGCTGGGTTCCGGATGACACTGGGGGCCCCGAGGGGAATTGGACGCCTCCCCATGGGGGGGTGCGATTCCAGCCCCGGACCCTAGTGAACAATTGTCCTTTTTCTGGGCGCTCAGGTTTCAGATTGAGTTACTAACACTGTGGCTCTCGCTTTACCCCTTTGGGCGCCTCTTCCCTTTCTTGCTCTCTCCCCTCCTGCTTCCCCTTCAAACCCCCCCCTTCTCCCCCCTTCTCCTTCTCCCCCCCGGGTCTTTTCAACAGGATGCCCTTGTCTGGGGCCTTCTAGGTTTTCTGTCAGGAATTTCTATATGCCTTTGCCAATGTATACTTAATTGATAAATTTTTTTAACCCTGTGAAGTGTTTTTTTTTCTGTAAAGTTTCACGAGCTTCTTAAATAAAAGCACCTGAATGAGAAAAAAAAAGATTTTATCTACTCTCCTGCCAACAGTCAATCCATCCATGGTGAGACACTGCTTACAGAGTCTTATTTTTAGCAAAAGACTTTGTTTACGTAACTAAATGAGAAGCTTTCTCCGTTGAGAGCTCTGTACCTTGTTTCTACACTTTAAAATTTTTTTTGAGTTATGTCTTGAACAGGAATGCTAGGAACGCAAAATGTGTGCAATCACTGTTATAGACCCTCCCACAGCCTTAAGTGTGAGTCTAAAGCTGGCTGTGGCTTGGTGAAACTTCATGGTAAGACAATCCCTTTAAGTAAAAATTTTTAGCATAAAGCTTTACCAATCTATGTTCTCTGTTACATTTTTTTTGTTATGGCCTTTTATAAATATAAAATATTTTTTGGAAAGTGAAAGGGTGTAATAATCAGAGTTAAATGCTTCTATAGTTACAGATAATATCTATTAGTAATCTGTAACTAGTTTTTGTCTGGTATTTAAAAATGTATCTTACTGGCCTAAATATAGGAAAGGAACCTCTTGTGCTATAACCCTCATCCCCAAAAGGTAAATAAGAAACAGGTTAAATATAGTAGTCAGTATACAGCAGATGTTAACTAGTCAGACTTTTCTGCTCCATACTGGATCATGACAGATATGCCGTACAAAGTGCAGAAGAGCTACATATCATAAGACAGCAGGAACCCCCTACCTATAGTGTATGACTGTGAAGTTATTCTGAACATAATAGAGCCACCTACAACAGCTAATGAGAAAGAGAAGAAAGCTACCGTGTACAATAGAAAAAATATTCTTGTCATATCTGGACATTTTTTTATGGTCCCAATTTTTATTACTTTGCTAGAAAAATTAAAAACGTTGTCCATCTCATAACAGTCATAGGCCCCAAATAAAATTAAAAAACAAAAACTTTTACTCACTTTTCTTTGGTCCCAAGTTCCACCAGCGCGTCTCTATGATCATTTGTTGACACGTCGTCACTTCTGAACTGGGATGTCACCACTTCTTTACACTATACTGCGGTTTGCCAGTATCCATCATGTACTGACCCTGTATTCTCTTATCTTTTCAGCAAATTACCATAGCGCCTTGTGCTCTGATAGCATTCTATCAACCTGTTTATCATATCTCTTGGTAAGACATCCTATTCTATCTCGGTATAATTATCTCTCTCTTCCCCTACTTGATATTATTCTACCTCTTCTGTCACCTATCATGTGTTACTCTTGCTTCTAGTTTCTACTATCCTATACCTTATTTTTCTTCAGTACTATACATTATCTCCTCCGGTTTTACCATTATATTTTTCTTATTATAGATGTCTCTTGATAAAGGCGTCCGCCGAAACGTCGACTTTTTACTGACATCAATTTCACTAAAGTCCAAAATTATATATGTAAAGCACTTGTTGAGTATGTTCATATTTCTTTTTTTCTGTAAATTGAGCATGTTCTGCACCTCTGGTAAATAAACATTATTCATATGCATGAAATCCCATTGGTGTGCAGTGAGTTTACAATTTTCTATGATCATTTGTTGACACGTCGTCACTTCTGAACTGGGATGTCACCACTGCGGCCACTGGTTGGCAGCTGTGGTCACGTGCCATTCATTTTTATCATTGTTTGGAAGTGAACAGCTTCAAATAGTGATACAAACTAGTGGCAGTGAAAAGATTGGGAGGGCCCCAAACAGTGCCGGAAACCCCTGAAAGTTCCAGTTCACAAGAAAAGGCATGTTTAAAAAAAAAAGATAAATGCAAAATGGGGGGAACCAGAGGAAGGTGAGTATATATTGTTTTTATTTTACTTGGGGCATGACTTTATTATGAGGTGGACAGCCCATTAAAGGGAAAAAATACTTACCTGTAAGGTCCTTCAACTATTTTTTACACTTTTTTTACACTAGATAAAGTTAGTTAGGCACAGTTGTAAAGTCACTTTCATTTTAAACCCCTGAAAAATTGTAAAAGTTTTTGACCCTTAGTAAGTGGAAAAGCTCAAGGGGAAAAAAGGATAATTTAAAAATTAGACCAAAAAAAAAACCCCCAAAAAAAACAGGTTAAAATGGAAAATTTTTAAAAATTTTTTATTTTTTAAAAAGAGGAAGTTTTTTTTAATTTTTTTTAATAATAAATGGTATTGGGTTTTTACTGTTTTGGGTTAAAAATTTCTTGTTTTAACTTTATCCCGTCCCAAATATCCCCCAAATTTTTTACAGAAAATTTTTTGGTTTTAAAAAGTGAATTTCAAAATTATGGCCCAGATTTACTTTAAAACCCAAAATCGGGGGAAATCAAAAAGAATAATGCTGTTTGTTTAACCTTTTTTTGCTTTCAGACATCACAACACCAAATTTAAAAAGTGATTAAAGGAAATTGGTTTTTCTCTTTGGGAAGCCACACAATAGGGGGTTCAGATTTGAGGGTTAGGGGTTTGTATTGTAAAAAGTTTTTAATGTCTATTTTAAAATAGAAAAGCCATATACCCCAAATACCTGATACACACCTATCTGTAGAACTTGAAGACCCCTTTAAGTATGAGTCAAATAAAGATAATTTCAGAATATAATAGATTTTTTTTTAGCCTCAATAATGGATTTTTATAAGCTGTTTAAAGGTTTAGTTCAAACATAATTTTACATTTAATCTTCCCCACATTCTTCCCTGCCCAAATTTTACAAAAATGTAATTTGGAAAAATTTAAAAGGGAAATTTGGGAAAACCAAGGAAAAAAAATCTGATTGAAATTTCTTGATTTTTTTGATGTGCCAAAGGGAAAACCCTTTATATCTTTTTTTTTTTTATTTATTTTTTTTAAAACAACAAAATAATAAAACCTTTTACAGGGAGTAAGAGTAGGTTAGATACTCATCTTTATTGCACAGATTGATCTTCTGGCATAAAAACCAAATTGAAATTTCCCACCCCAAAAGGCAATTTATTAGGTGGAAACATACAACACTAGCTGGGGAACCTGGAAATCAGAGCACATAAAAAATATGTTTTATAATAAAATAACAATATATACATTGTGCATAAAAGGGGATACTACCACATATGAACAAAACTGAAGCTGGAAACATATTAAATATTACTATGACTCCAAGTATACTGTATTCTCAAACCAGGGTGTCACTGGGGAGATTTACCGAGCTAAATGTACCTGAATTGTGTCTTAAAGGGAATCTGTTGACGATATTTTGTTTACTTATTAAAACGTTTTTATTTTCTGATTGTAGATTTTAATTCATTTTTCTATATATTTGTGGGGACAGCATTCTTGCCTGCACGCTTTTAACGGGTCAAGGGGTACTTTCAGCACTTATGCAATAGGGCCCTTTAAGATGACCCATCCTTTGATTTCTTTAGGGGGTTTCTGTCGCCTGTACCGGGGGAAGAAGCAGGTGCAGGAAGGGGAGAGCTGTGCTATGTCTTATTGTGACTGGTTGATCCTTGTTATTTAGAAGAAATTTTTCCGCACTTCGCAGGGGGAAATCAAAAAATTTTTAAAAAAAAACACATTTTATTAGAAAAATTTTAAAAAACAAGGTAAAAAACCCAAACCGCAGTCTACGCGTTAAAACCCAAATATGTTCGGCTCTTAATCAGCTTTAAAAATAGTAAAAGGCAAATCCTTATATGGCTTACTCCGGATCATCAAGAAAAAACCTGAATTTTAACCCTAATTTTTCCATTTTAATAAACATTATTAAATAACTTACCCGACATACTTTTTAATTAATACAAATATACACACATATCTTTTTAACAACATTCCCCCCCCAAAAGAAAACAGTATATTACAGGAGGTCTGATTTTTTAACTTGCCCTAAGGGGAACGAGTATCCCAAGAATCCAAAAAGGGTTCTCGTTGGGAAGACATTTTTCCTATCCCCCCCTCTTTTTGGGTTTATTAACCATTTGGGCTCAAACCCCCCAATGATTCTAAATTGCCTTGGTGTTAATCCCCAAAAAAGTCTGGAAACCCCCGAATATATTGACGCAAGCTATCCCTGTACGTCATATATGTGGTTCACGTATTCTACGTGCAAGCTCCTAGTAGTGCAACCTATGTATTGTAGTTGCAGGTCTCGCACCAAAACATATAAACAATAGTAGGTGGCGTTGCAATACATAAATTGTGAATCTCTTAAACGGATTTATCAAGAAACCAATTAAAGAAAAGACATCACCTTTACCATATACTTGCATAAGCCGCACCTACTGGTGCCGCAAATAAACGATCCTTTTAAATCACCCATCTATGTTATTATTGCAGGATGTAGCTATGAGCATTACTCTGGAACAAAGTTTCCAATTGTTCGTGTTCTATTGATACAAAATCAACACAATGGCAAGGATAGATCGTATAGTGGCGATATGATTAAATGGGTAAATATTTTTCCTTATTTATGTCAGAGATGTTATCAAAACTGTCTACTATATTGGGTAGTAGAAAACTAGGGAGGAAATATTATCCCTAGTAACTTAGATTGTTTATAAGCCCAATCTTCGTTTTCATAAAGCTTAGTTTTCTTATTTTGGCTCTATGTACATCCACTTTTTATACCTCTCTGGCGCAACCAATTGCTTAGAGCATTTTCCACATTCTGAAAACGAAATCTCATCACTGCAATTCCTTCTGGCCCTGATATATCCCCCATCGGGAGATTATGTATAACATGTTGCGATGACAGCTAATATCCTCCACAATGCATTACTCGAAACGTGTTTTCCTATGTGATTGTGTCCTAATATCACCATTACAGATCCCCCATATTTTCAGATCCAAAATAACTATATTTTTCATGATCACTGGTATATGTAAAGGACAAATTTTCATGATTAATCATAGATATGTTGTACAAATCTCGTGATGTCTATAGACGATCCCTGCCAAATTAGCAGGGTAACGTCATATAAACGCCCAAACCAAAATATATCTGTGGCAAAGGGTGTCCACCGAATATATATATCTTTCCCTCCCACCACTGGACAAAAAATAAACACCAGTGATGGGGAGAAACAGAGCCCAAAGGCAACCCTGTATCTGCAAAAAGAACTCACCATTGAAACTGAAATAATTGAGACAAAAGAAACTCTGTCACCAAAATAATATATTGTTTCAAAAGTTTTCCCCATAAATTGTATATTTGTTCAATTGGTGAGGTAGTGCATTATAGCCAAAGAAAGAGTTATAGAATATAAAGGGCAACGAATCACAGGAAACCCATTATATAGTAGGTATTCCAAACAATCTGGCTCATATTGTCTTAAGCACCTCCCTAGAGTCTTTAAGGAAGCTTAGGGGAACGAGTAACCAACGCTGAAATGCCTATCCAGCATACAATAAGATGTGAAAAAAGGATCCAATCCCCGATATATCGGTCTAAGGGGGAGGAAAATTCCCATTATGCCCCTTTAGGTAAAGCATGAAGGATTGGGATTTTAGAAATTTCACCTCATATAACTTTCCCTTTGTTTGTCATCTAAAACCTGTAATTCATATCCCTCCTCCAAAACTTTCACCACCTTTCTATTAAAGACTTCAGTAGGATTGTTGGTCAGTTTCCTATACACCTTACTATCTGATAACATGCTGTTAATTTGTCTAATGTACAAATCTCTATCCATTACAGTAATGGTACCTCCCTTATCTGAAGCTCGCACAACTATATAGGGATTGTTTTTCAATTCATCAAAAGCCCCTAAATTTCCTCTCTGACAAGATTTATGTTTCCCTTATCTGGTTATTTAATCCTGAGCTCTTGTATCACCATTATCCTGGAAATCATCCATGCTAGACACTCTGGAATTCACTGGATAATAATCAAATTACTTAATAAACGCAGTTACATCATTGGTGTCAATACTGCCGTACCTGAAATACTCTCATCTAATCCTCAGCAACAGGTATAGAACATTGTTCAGCAAAATTCAAACTTTTAAAGGGTGAAACATGTGCTCATTTACAAGAGATTTTCATCAAAACCATCTTGTAGAATTTTTTTTTACAGTTTAGAACCTTATTAAATCGATTAACAACTGTTAATAGGAAAATTATACAAATTGAAATCGGTAGTGGGACACAAATGTTTAAACCCTTATTTAGTACTTTAATTTGAATCGATTAGAGATAGCACACCAGCCCGATAACTTAAGCACTGTATCATTCACAAACACAGTCCTCCTACCCACAGCAATTCATGCCTCCATTAAACGGGGAAATCTGGGAGAACTCCTATCTGGAAATCTTGCAATGTCCCTATGTTTTCCAGCTGCACGCCTCGTGCCTCTTGAGGACCGTGAGCGTCCCTGTACTCCTCTCCCGTTTTTTGGAGGTACTGTAATGTTTCAGGAACATCACTAGTTGTACTCATATTGTGGAGTCAGACATCCTTCTGAATCTGAAGTGGTCCCGTGCAAGATGGCATATTATCCCCATCTATAGGAGAAAACCAACCCTCTTCTTTCGTCTTCAATATTGATTTTCTTCAGGATTGATTTCAATTGTCCCCTTAGTTGTAACAATCCATTTTCCACTTGTATATGTTACCCTGCTATAATCAAACGAATCACGATTAAATTTCATTTGTTTAACTGATATGATACTCTCCTCCAGCTTATCAATGTTCGCAATTTAATTTCTCGACTACAGCTTATAAAGCGATCTTGTACATATGGTGTTATGAGATTTTACCATAGTGATCGATAAAACCTGTTCTAAAATTCATCAATGACTCTTTTCATGCTTTAAATATCAGGTGCATTAATTTCATAGAGCAGTCACTTAATGTGTTATTCCATTCATTAATGAAATCCTCATCACATGAAAACGTGGGATATTTGCTCAGCCTTAACCCCCTCGGGATCATGTTTTTGTCTAAAATAAGCGTAAGTGTGTACAGTCCCACCATAATCTTATATGTTGGGACAAGATCATTTCCATATCACTACACTTTTTGTAATTACTTCCAAATTCTCCTGTTGGGGGCACATTAATCCTTGTCCAAAGATTTGACTTGCTCTATTACGTCTATCCTGGTTATCAACCGATATACCAAGGATGTTAACAGAGATATCAGCATTGTGATCCATATTTGAGGGTAGTGCGTTTACTATATGTCCGAATATTGTGCGGTAATCTAGGTACAGTCATTCAGGGAGTCTCCATATAATCTGGAGCATATCTTCAGCCAAAATCATGCTAGAAAACAGAAATAAGCAGAAAACGCTCACCCCAGTTTTTATTCTCCCCTTTGGATTAAACGTCCTCCACCCCCACTGAATAGCTGCAGTGCTCTGGGAAGGAACCGTCGGCTGTGGCGCATTGAAACATAAATGCAATTGTATGAAGAAATCTTCCGGCACTTGCGCAGAAGAGAATTCCAAAAAATGTTAAAGTCAAAACGCACATTTTATTAAAAAAATTTTAAAAAACAAGGTATAAAACCAAACCGATGTCTACACGCGTTTCAAGCCAATATGTCTCGTCTCGGCTCTTAATCATGAACATTGCAAAAGTAAAAGGCAAACTCCTTATATATCTGCTTACTCCGGATCAACCTAAGAAAAAACACCAGAATTTTAACCCCTAAATATTTACCATAATATCTACACATATCCTTAAATAACTCATACACCACTAGCTAGGCATACAGTTAATAATTAATACAAAAAATACAACACATATCTTTGAACAACAATTCGCCTCAAGAGAAATACTCAGTATATAAACAGGAGGTCTGATTTATAAATATAGCCCTAAGGTTACAGTATCCAGCCATCTAGAATCCAAAAGGCATCTCTGCAAACTACAAAACATAGGTTGAACAAATAGGAGCTAGCACGTAAAAGAATAACTGAACACAATAATGACGCTACACGTGATAAGCTCTGCGGTCATAATATCGGGGTTTCCAGACATTTTAGGAAACACAACCAAGGCAATATAGAATCATTGAGGGTTAGAGCCATAGAAAATGGTTAATAAACCACAAAGAGGAGGGGAAATAGAAAAAAGTGTCTTATACCAACAGAAAAGCCTTTTGGATTCTAATGCTTGATACTCGTCACCCTAAGGGCCTAAATTATAAATCAGACCTCCTGTATAATATACTAGTATTTCTCTTGGAGGCGATTTGTTGTTCAAAAATAAGTTTGTTATACTTTGTTAATAATAAATAACTGTATCCTATCAGGGTAATGAGTTATTTATATAATGTTGGTTAGCCCTAAAATGGTAAATATAGGGTAACATTCAGGTTTTTTTTCTTGAAGATCCGGAGTAAGATGCATAAAAGGAGTTTTTGGCCTTTTAGCATTTGCATGTCATGATTAAGAGCCGAGACATATAGGCTTGAAACGCGTAGAACATTGCGTTTATGGTTTTATACCTTGTTTTTAAATTTTTACTAATAAAATGAGCGTTTTACTTTAACATTATTTGAATCCACTCTGCGCAAGGCCGGAAATTTCTACATACAATTGCATTCTGTTTCAAGCCGCCACAGCCGACGGTTCCTTCCCAGAGCACTGCAGCTAATCAGGAGGGTGCGGACGTTTAATCCCAAGGGAGAAAAACTGGTGAGCTTTTTCTGCTACTTTCTGTTTTCAAGCATCCTATGTTATCTATGCACATTGGTGTCTCCTTTCAGTTTGACCCTGCTCGTGCTGAAAATAAGCAGACTGCTGAAAATCTTTCTCTACAGAACAGGAAGTGTCAGAATAAAATTAGGCGTAGTGGCTAAAGTGAAAACTGCATTACTTAATCATTTTTTTTAAATATGGAAAGTGATATGGAAGAGTAAAAAAATAACCAAAAATTCATAAAAATGTGTTTAACAAAAACGTGAGTTAAATAATAAGGCATTTTTGGATGATATATTCCCTGTAATTTGCACAAAAACACCTATGTACATGCCTTGCACCACACTTATGGGTTTTAGATGCTTTTTTTACATCTCACAAAAAAGCAAAGAATGGCCAAGAGATAGGGTGTGTCATAGCATGATATACAGTTGATTAAAGTACAAAAACATGCACCCTAATTATGGAAAATCTGTGGAGTAAAATACAGTAAGAAAATAAGCCAAACAATAGGATCAATCTCGGACTGAACCACAGGGGAAAAAAGGAAACCATGGTGGGCCACTGTGGATGGCACATCTCGAGTTTTTCTTAAACTGCAAATTAATCTTTGGAAGAGGTAGAAAGGCGAAGAAAAAAGAGCTGAAAAGCAAGAGGCAGAGTATAAGAGGCATGTATAATTAGCAGTAGGGTTAAGCCCCCAGAATCAACTCCACTGATTGGCCCCAGGAATCAACTTCATCGGTGGACTTCCATTATCAACACCACTGATATGCCTTAGGCTCCCCAGTAGGACACTGAATAGACTTAAAGTAGCTAGTCTGTGTAATAAGATGCACCAAATTCAACATACAGCATAAGCCACTGTGATACATTTGGTTTATATTGAGACTGCCATCCATACACTATGTATAAGAATGTATTGATAACTCTGCCACAGTATTTCAGTCCTTATCTGTTTTATTATCTGCTTATAAGATAGACAATTCCAATAATAAAAATTTAATAGTGGAACAAATATTTGAAAAGTTCCAAATTAATATAATTACCCTGCACTTAAACCCAATTTTAACAAAATGGTAAAACCAAAATTACCATTAGGTTCGATAGACTTACATTATCCTTAGTAAAATGTTAATCCTTAGTAAAATGTAAATGTATTTAATCACTTGTTGACCCATGGCATAACTGTATAGAGTCGTCAAGGGTGTATGAAGCCGCACAGAAAAGTAAAGCAACGTCAAATTTTTGCTATTAGAAAACATAAATATAATGTAGTCAAACATAAAGTAAACTATATAAATTATAGGTATTCTAACATATAGCTGAAATTATACCAACCCGCAGAATAGCATGTCATTCACACCACATAATGAACTCTGTAAAAACTATAAAAAAAAATGCTCATTTGTGTTTTCTTTTGTAATTACACCCCACAAAGAATTTTTATTAGAACCCCTATACATTATAAATGGCATTCATAAAAATAGAGCTTTTTCTGCAAACCACCCTACCCCTCTCCCCCAGCTTTGTTAAAGTTGTGGCTTTTGTTAGGCAGAGAAGAAAAACAAAAGTGAAAAGCCTAAAATTAGCAAGTCCTTAAAAATGTTGTTCATTACATATATTTACTGTTTATAATAGAGCAAACTGCAGAGGTGTCACTAGATGAAAAAACTAATACTCACCTCTAACCTCACCTCCCTTTCAGGGCTGTGCCGCCTCATTCTCCCTCATTCTCCCTGGTCTCACCTGTTCACAGGTGAGTATCATTATTTATTTATTTATTTATTTATTTATATTGGGCAGCTGTATGAATATAATAAAAAAAATTAGTGGACAACTGCTTTAAGGATGCTTTCCCACAGCGCAGTTTTGGTACAGTTTAATTGGTGCTTTCCCACAGCGCAGTTTTGGTGCAGTTTTAACTACGCTCCAATTAAACTGCCTTTATTACCAGCAAGCTTCTTTCAGTTGTCTAAATTGTTCAGAAAGGAGTTCCAAGAAAGTATTCAATGACTGGTTATGAAGTCGTGGGGATACAAACACAATAATTGATTACTCACTTTCAAACTGTTTAAATCAGTGACAAGGCTTGCTGTTAATAAAGTGCATGTTAATTGGAGCGCAGCTAAAACTGCACCAAAACTGCACTGTGTGAAAGCACCCTAAGGGGTTAAAGGTGTATTCAAAGTTTGAACATTTATGGCACCATGCTTTTCTGTCTCTGGAATTCCCTTTAGAAGTGAAGAGAAAGAACCTTACATATCTACAGCGAGCTCTCCACCCATTCACATGGTTCCAGGATCACATGGTTCCATCCATTCATATTTTCTACAATATGTGGATCACAGTGCTTAGCAACCACATCTCCCAGACACTTAGGGCATAGCATATGGATATATTTTAAAAGAGTATGTTCTGCTTTAAATAAAATATAAAAATTAGTGAATATCGGGGCACATTTATCAAGACAGTTCCCCCCAGAACTGCCCATTAAAAATTTTGCCCCCTCCTTTCCTCCACAGACATGAAAAAGGGTCTTGGCAGGGTCTTTCCACAATACAATGACCCAAAACAACAGCCAAGGCAACAAAGGCGTGGCTCAAAAAGAATCACATTAAGGTCATGGAGTGGCCAAATCAGTCTCCAGACCTTAGAAAACTTATGAAGGGAGTTGAAGCTCCGAGTTGCCAAGCAACAGCATCAAAATCTTAATGATTTAGAGATGATCTGCAGAGAGGAGTGGACCAAAATTGCTCCTGTCGTGTTCAAACCTCATCAACTACAAAAAACCATCTGATCTGTGCTTGCCAACAAGTATTAAGTCTTGTTTGCTAGAGGGATCAAATACTTTTCTTAGAAAAAGGCAAATACATTTATTTAATTTATACAATGTGATTTTCTGTATTTTATTTTGGATATCTCTTAATGTTAAAATTAACCTACCCTTAACATTATAGACTATCCATGTCAGTGGGCAAACTTACACAATCAGCAAGGGATCAAATAATTATTTCCTTCACTGTATATACTTGACAAAGGCTCCATGAAGGAGCAGAAAAGTCGCTGTATTTTCTGGTACAGAGGTTAAACTACTCTTGCACCTTGGATTATCTTCGGTGGAGTGCCTTGGATTTTTTCCTTTTTTGTTTATGAAATGAGCTGTTCCATCTAAGCTCTTTACTGCAGGCACCCAAAGTTTGTTTTCTCTTTTTAAGAGTGCTACTTTTTTTGCTTTTTTAAGTATATACCACACTATTTTTTATTATTGCACTGTGAATTGCATTATTATATGAGTATTGTTGCATCTTAATCATGCTTTTTATATATATTTGTATTTATTTGCATTTTCTTCACTGCATGTGTGTGTGTTTTGCCACCATTCAGTGTAGTCACTGTCACAATAAGCTATCACTACTTATTATTTTTTCTCATTAGAGATTCTTACTATGTTTCTCACAATTACCGAATTATGTAGTATTAGATCTTTAATCATCTTTTCTTCTATTATTATTTTTTAAATAAGAGGGCTTTTTCATAATTTCCTGTCCATTGTATTGTGTTTGGATTCTTCCGATGTGGGTGGATTGCATGTGCGTTCCACAGTGCACTTGCTTGTGCAGCAGTTATTGATGATGGAGTTCCAGTTCCGTCTTTAGTGGAGTGCATATCTATTCCATAGTTCACGATTGTGCCTTGCTTTTTTTCTTTTTTGTAATATGTATTCCATTCAATCAAGTTGTTATTACATAGATTATAAAGCCAAAAAAAGACAGACATCCATCCAATTCAACCTATTGTGCTAAAGTGTTGATCCAGAGGAAGGCAAAAACCCCCATGAGTTCGAAGTCAATTGTCCTCATTTTAGGGAAAAAATCCCTTCTCGACTCTAATCTGGCAATCAGAATAAATCCCTGGATCAATGACCCTTCTCCAGAATCCTAGTCACTATAACTTGTTATATTATTACATCTAGAAATGCATCCAGACCCTTTTTGAACTCGATTAGTGAATTCACCATGACAAGTTCCTCTGGCAGAGAGTTCCACAGTCTCACTGCTCTTACAGTAAAGAATCCCTTTCTATGTTTATGAAGAAACTTTCTTTCTTCTTGGTGTAGAGGATGCCCCTCTAGATCTTGGGAGAGATCTCTATATTGACCTTCAATATATTAACAAATATTTATTATGTCCCCCCCAAAGCCATCTTTTCTCTGAACTAAATAACCCTAATCTTGCTAATCTTTCTGGGTACTGTAGTCCACCCAGTCCTTTTATTATTTTGTTGCCCGCCTTTGAATCTCTTCAAGCTCTATAGTGTCTTTCCTGTGAACTGGTGCCCAAAACTGTACAAATATTCCATGTGTGGTCTAACCAGTGACTTATATAATGGGAGAATGATGTTCTCATTATGTGCATCTATACCCCTTTTAATACAACCCATAATCCTATTTACCTTGGCAGCTACTGCCTGATACCGGCTGCTACAATTAAGTTTAGGGTTTATCTATCTGGGTATCTGCACACCTTATTTTGCATGTGCGTTCCACAGTGCACTTGCTGTTACTTGTCTGGCGACTATTGATGATGGAGTTCCGGTCTTAGTGGTGTGCATATGCATTCGGTTTTCCGTGATTGTACCCTGCTTTCTTTTTTGCAATATGTGTTAAATGACACGGTCATTACTATTCACTTCCGGTTTAGACTCCTGAATATGCTGACAGCTAATTGGTCTATGTATTTGTCAATCTTTCTGCTATGTATCTGTTTGGGAATGAGTTTCCATAAATATGTGATTTTAGACTTCCACTACCATTCCCCTTGAATATGCCCAAGCGAAACGTGCGTTGGGGCAGCACACTCCTTGCCCATCTCTAGATCATCCAGGGTTAAGTATGTACTTGGAACTTTACTGTGATTGAATTTTTTGGCATCTTTTTCTTCCTTATGTGTTTATACTTATTGGCATTTTGCATATTTATATATTGGGTGGGTTATCATACCTGAAATATGGGCAGGGGATGAGCTATTGTTTTTGGGTGTTGATATTTCTCCCTATTTTTTTAAATGTATTTTTAATCGGTGAGTAATAAAAACATTACTTTTAAATTGTGTTGGTATATATTTATTTGGTTTTCTTGTAAGAGAAAAGTCTAAACCAGAGCTGAAGAAGCCACAGCCTACAGGTAACTGAAGTGTGTTCAATGACATGAGATATAATGATAATAGCCCATCTTCCCTATTACATATGAAAAGCATACAAAGGTAGGACCAAAGACATATGTCTTCAAAGACTGCCCGAAGACAAACTCCTTAGTTACCTGATCTCTGTTGCTCAACACAGAGCTTTTTCTGGCATGTCCAGACATATAGAACTACTGAACTTCCTGTCATGTGGAACTATCGATTGCCCACAGAAAACGTAGATGCATAGTAGATAACAAAACTTCCTAACTTTTGAAGAAATATTGGGGTAGATTTATCAATAGTGTCCAACTCTTAGATGATTTAAAATTAGACTAGAAAGCTGACAATGCGCCACATATCATAGTGTTGATACAGCTGGCACAGGTAAGCACTATCTAGTCTAACTTTACAGCATTTTTTATGTGGCTTGCTTTATGCCACTAAGGCCGTGTTCACCCGGCTTATTCAAGCCGGAATTGCGAGCCGGATTGCGCTCGCAATTCCGGCTTGAATAAGGGGCGGGGCGGGGCGGGGCCTGCCCGCCGGCCCCATAGACTTCCATTATCCACGGCGCGTATTGCGTCAGGATAATGTGCATGTCAGTTTCTCCCCGCCCGGCGGATTCGACGAGCGAGGAGGAGCGACGGAATCCACTGTTCTCTATGAGAACGGTGGATTACCGTAATTACTGCGATGGATTGGAGCCGTACTGCAGCGCAAATCTGGCGCGAAATAAGCCGTGTGAACGGCCCTTAACTGTGCCTAAATTTTGGTGCATGTTTTAGCACCAGGCTATGCATGCTAAGCCTTTCATGTGAAATTACACCCTTTTACCAATGCTGTGCTTCTTTGATCGGGTGAGGCACGGAAGTGTCTGGAAACTGTCTAAAACACATCATAAATGTGGTAGAAAGCGTGTACGCCATTCATTTTGGCACAATTTGTACCAGAATTCAAGCGCAAATGCCTGGTTAAATGTGCCCCAATATTTAGAATTTTTTTTCCCCCTGGACAACCCTTTTATCCCCTCCCCATGTCACAGTTATATCAGGGAAAACTTAAATACATAGAAAGTCTAAATAAGGAAAAACTTTAGCTTTAGTCTGTGACATGAAAATAGTTTAGTTCCAACCCAGTAAGAGGCAGGAAATGAAGTAGCCCTAAAATGTAAGGACCTCAGCAAACATGTCATTATATCTTAGCTCCTAGGAATACCTTCAGTGACATTGGTTGACCTTGGAATACTAAATTGTAACTCCAGAGACACCACTGACTACTAAGACTTTAGAATAAAAGAAAAAGCTGCTATTCACTATATAAAGAGCAGATTTATTCATATTTCAAGTAGTCACTGAATAATCCTACCCAAAACCTTCATACTTTAGAAACTTGATATTTTTGACTTGCACAGTACATACCTGCAGAACTTATGGCTAAGATGCCTCTAAGGAAATTGTACCTTCAAGATCATAAATTCACACTTCTTTTGACAATATTACACTAAATCTTGAGAAATAGATGATCCAATGCATAATTGACCCAGTTACATGTCACAACATGAATTTTGTTGTCTATTTTAACTTGCGAGGTAAGCAGGAAAAGCTCACTGCTACATATGCAAGGTTTCTAAAACCTGACTACAATGTCAAAACAGTGTAAGATGAGCACATTGAAATGCCTGACATGAAAATATAATACATCTGGATATTATCATCTTTGTTAACCCCTATTGTGCCAGCGTAGACACAAATAGACTTGTTCTCACCTATATATCATATCTATACATATACACTCTTATGCAAGCTTTTCAGCACTTCTTTTTAAATTACATGGTCTGTTGATTTTCCTAGTCAAAAGAAATTAACACATATGCAGGGAAACTGGCACATGCAAATGTCTGGACGCCTCTCGAGTTGATAAAATAGTGTTATTTATATGGGAGATTTCATGATTAATCAGGTGCAGAAAATTCCAGAACATATTACATATTACACCCTAAAGCACGGGTGTCAAACTGCGGCCCTCCAGCTGTTGGGAAACTACAACTCCCATCATGCCCACTGTTATAGATTATACAAATGCATGATGGGAGTTGTAATTTCCCAACAGTTGGAGGGCCTCAGTTTGACACCTCTGCCCTAAAGCCTCTTAGGATGTTGTGTATAAGGTGCCCATATATATAGGAGCAGAGTTGGCTGTAGCTAGTGAATTTGATGGCACTAGATGTCTATGGAAAGAATATTTTTATAGACAGTTTTTACATGATAAATGGAAAAGGGGTTGTTTGGAAGTTGAAATTTTTTAAAATGTCATTGTGTTTTTTTCAAAACCATTTATTTTCTGTAATTACTTGATCATTTGTGCTATTACTGCAGCACTTAGAGGTTTTCTCATCAGGCTGTTAAACAGAGCCTGCTAATCACAGCCAGCTTTCAGCTTCTACTTACTGTTCAGGCTGTGGATGGTTCAACAGCAGTAATTGACATTTTAGCTCTGCTACTCCTAGCTGAGTCTGTTATATGGGCATTGGTGGAGGAGTTTATACAGCTGGGCACAGGTTTACAGAGCTCTAAAGGATTAAAATGTGTCATTAAAAAGAAAAAAAAAGCTCCTGTTCTGCTGTTAAAACACAGCAGGGAGTGACGTGACCATCCAGGCCAGGGCTGCTAGAGTAGAGAAAGGTGCTCAGCAGCCTAGAAAACCTTATATGAACAAGCAGCAAAGAAGTAATGCCTTAGCTCTAAAATAAAGCAATATCAAAACAGCAATGTATTTGGTAATAATCTTGATTTACTTTTGCCTACATGTTTAAAGCTAATCAGTGTGGTGAGAATACCCCCTTAAAGAGGTTTAAGGGGTTTTCTCACCATGAAGTTTCACAAAGCCACAGCCAGCTTCAGATTCATACTTGTTGGGTAAGCTATGGGCATGTCTATAGCAGTGATTGACATATCAGCTGTGCTTTTCCTAGCTGATCCTGTTACATTGAAATGACTGCAGAAAATGTTAAGTCTGTAGTATACAAGACTACAGAGCTCTAAGGAGTGAAAACGTGTCCTCATCTTAAACAAACAAAGCTCCGTCCCTAGAGATTACACACAGAAGGGAGTGATATCGAGATTAACATGGACAGAAAGCTGCTTCCAGCTAATCAGATAAGAGAAAGGAGAGAGAGATGGTCGGTATGCAAGAAAAAATTGTGTGCACTAAGAAAAGATAAAATCTCTTGTCTCCTCAACAAAGAAAAATAAAATGCCTATTGAAAGCTAATCACTGTAGTGAGGAAACCCCTTTAAAGGGGAATATCTCATCACGCTGTCTCAGAGTAAAAAGCAGATTCCGATTTATGCGTGCTGTCTCTTTTTGGTTAGGCTGTAACTGCTTCTATGGCAGTGATTAGCATATCAGATCAGCATTCACAGCTCTTCTAATAGCACTGACATGAGAGAAGGAGATGTTATCTATATGTGCAGAGAGCTACAGAGCTCAAAGTAAACAAGCAAAAGGAGACTAATTACTTATTTGAGATAACACTGTTCTCAAGTTGCCAGCAGCCCGGTCTGTCATCATCTTTGCTATCAGATAAGACAAGCAGAGAAAGAAGGAGAGAGCAGGATGGTAACCTAAAGAAACCTGTGTGCACTCAGAGCTGATAGAACTTATCTTATCTCCTCAACAGAGCCCAATAAATAAAGCAATATATTTGGAAAAGCTTTTCAATTACTGGTCCTTACATATGTAAAGCTAATTTTTGTAAGACAACCCCTTTAAGTACTGCAGAATGTCCTCAGTTTAGTGATCTGCTAGAAGAGCAGTATGGGGTTAAACCAGATACAACTTGACTTTTATTGCGGAGATTTAAGGTACATCATTGATGGAAAAACACAACTCTAAAGCAACACTTAGGGTGACAAGCATGATTTTTGAGCCTGGTCTAAAATCAGGCGCTTTTTAGCGGTCAGACGACACTTCTGGCTCAGGTAAACCACTTTCAAAGTGGTCTACCTGTTCCAGCAATAATGCACCTGGAATTGCCGTACTGAAGCTATAAATCTATAGCTTCATACGGTTCTAGGGCGCGTTACAAAGTGCAGTGGGGGCTCAGTAATGCACCTGAAATTGGTGTTGGTTCGAAACGCGTTAGTGTTCTGTTCTTTCACCCACGATGTATTTTAAATATCCTGGTTTAACCCCTTACTGCTATGAAAATTTTATCTGGTTTAACCTCATCCCATAAGAATTTCTCTGAAGTTGGTTTATATTAGTATATCTGTCTGGTGTGTTGTTTGTGCAGCGACAGAACAAAGGAACTGATGAGTTAGCTACATTTACTTTATAGTCAAAATCTCATATTATACCCTGCTTATGGAAGGTTGTTATAGGAACACAGTCATGATAGACCTAGGGGACTAGGCCTCTGGCTGCCATGCAAACCAAACTTGACCCCATGATTGTGTTGTGGCGAATGGGGCAATAAGGTAGTGGAAGGGGGCACTACACCCTTTCAAATCACGTAGATATTGTGATGTATTAAATGAAATATATAAGTGGGTCGGGTATAATTGATAGCAAGTTCCAGCTGTAAATAAAACCTGGCACCCACCACTCCATTTCTGGAGTGGGCTCAGCTCCTGATCAACACTTGATTGTTGAGAAATCACTGTGTTCTGCACAGATACTGTCAGACATGGTAAGATATTGCACTATATACACTGGCCCACAGGATAAAATGTTTCTTTATACTGACAAGCTGATGAGATGTTTCTGTATACAGTGGGTATAGAAAGTACTCAGACCCCTTTACATTTTTCACTCTTTCTTTCACTGCAGCCATTTGGTAAGATCCAAATACTTCATTTTTTGGCTGATTAATGTACTCTCTGCACCGCATCTTGAAACGAAAAAACTGAAATGTAGATATTTTTGCAAATTTATGAAACAAGAACAACTGAAATATCACACGGTCTTAAGTATTCAGACCCTTTGCTCAGTATTGAGTAGAAGCACCCTTTGAGCTACTACAGCAATGAGTCTTCTTGGGAATGATGCAACAAGTTTTTCACACCTGGATTTCGGGATCCTCTGCCATTCTTCGTTGTAGATCCTCTCCAGTTCCCTCAGGTTGGATGGTGAACGTTGGTGGACAGCCATTTTCAGCGGGGTCAAGGAACTGTTGTGGTCGTCCCAAACGTCTTCCATGTAAGGATTATGGAGGCCACTGTGCTCTTAGGAACCATGAGTGCTGCAGAAATTATTTTGTAACCATGGCCAGATCTGTGCCTTGCCACAATTCTGTCTCTGAGCTCATTGGGCAGTTCCTTAGACCTCATGATTCTCATGTGCTCTGACATGCACTGTGAGCTGTTATATAGACAGGTGTGTGCCTTTCCTAATCAAGTCCAATCAGTTTAATTAAACACAGCTGGATTCCAATAAAAGAGTAGAACCATCCCAAGGAAGATCAGAAGGAAATGGGAAGCATGTGAGTTAAACATGAGTGTCACAGCAAAGGTTCTGAATACTTAAGACCATGTGATATTTCAGTTTTTCTTGTTTAATAAATTTGCAAAAATATCTACATTTCTGTTTATTTCTTTCAGGATGGGGTGCAGAGTGTACGTTAGTGAGCCAAAAAATGAACTTTTTGGATCTTATGTAATGGCTGCAATAAAAGAAAGATTGAAACATTTAAAGGGGTCTGAATATTTTACGTACCCTTTGTAGAGACTGACAGACATGATGATGAGATGATGCTGTATATAGACTGACAGACATGATGATGAGATGATGCTGTATATAGACTGACAGACATGATGATGAGATGATGCTGTATATAGACTGACAGACATGATGATGAGATGCTGCTGTATATAGACTGACAGACATGATGATGAGGAGATGCTGCTGTATATAGACTGACAGACATGATGATGAGATGATGCTGTATATAGACTGACAGACATGATGATAAGGAGATGCTGCTGTATATAGACTGACAGACATTATGATGAGATGTGACTGTATATAGACTGACAGACATGATGATGAGATGCTGCTGTATATAGACTGACAGACATGATGATTAGATGTGCTGTTAAATAAAAAATTT